>JAJKFI010000079.1:1961702-1974144 GCA_029204185.1 Lerista edwardsae
TGTGTGTGTGTGTGTGTGTGTGTGTGTGTGTGTGTGTGTGTGTGTGTTCAGAGGGCTGCTTAAAAGGAGCACTGAGCTCTACGTGCTGTCTTGAGAATACACACAGATCACAAACTCTCACACAAACACACAAATATCTATATTGCATTTGTTCTCAGGTACATATATGTACATTCCTCTTCTCCACGGCTACCAAACCCAAACTATGAAGGGCATCTCAACCTCCAATCCCACGCCACACTGAGAAACCCCACATGGTCCACATTGCATGGATCCATTTTCGGAAACCCCATGGATGCCTGCCTTCATCATGCATGCAGACGCTGATGGCTTAGGAACTGCGGTGGAAACAGACAAAATAAAGTTGCCTGCTTTGGATTTGGCAGTGATGAATGGATTGCAAATGCTGTGCCATGTGCCAAAAAGAAGGAAAGAAACACTCACCTTAAAAAACAAAAAAGCAGAACTTCAATTCCAGAGAGACAAAGTCCTGGGCAATCCACTGAAATATTACCCCAAACTGTAATGCATCTTTGGAAATCAGATCAATCCGTCTCTCTGTGCCCTTCTCTGCTAATCCTTCTTCTGCCACCCAGATTTCAGCACACAGAAGCGGTAATCCTCCTGCATTTCCCCTCACAGCTCTGCTCGTCTCTAAGCCCAGCTCTTGAATACCTCCAGCTGTTTATATCAGTAACTAACCAAGCCGTAAGAGAGAGACGGGGAGAGAGAGAGAGAGTCAGTGAGAGAGAGCAGACTCAGTCCGCACATGCTCAGTGCAGACCAGCCTTCACCACTGCACAAATCCGGAGCTCTCCAGGGTCCTAAATGACTCACTCGGCCACTGCAAGGCACAGCAGCCCAGGATGCAAAATGTCACTACTGTGGATTGAGGTTTCCAAGGAAATAATCTGTGTCTTGTCCAGTTTGCTTGCGAAGAGAGGCAGGCGCACATTGTGGGTACATATATCTGCACTGAATCAGTGTGATATTTTATAGCATGCTACCTGGGGCAATGTACCACTTTGCCCCGAATAGCTACACCACTGAGTTGTTAATATTTCCTCCTTTTATGACCATGATTGCTCCACAACCGTTTGGCAGCTCTTGACAAATTTTGACAACACCATTGAAAGAAGTTGTAAGAGTAATCGCCGTACGTTGTACAACTAATAACCGCATTTTGCCATCATTAAACCGAATCTAAAAATCTGTGCCAATTTCAGAAATATTCCTGTGATGGTCATCGTGTATGTAAAAATTTTACAGTATGCAAAATATCCAAGTGGAATGCGCTGGTTCACTTTGGCAACTCAGGTAGGATTCAAAAGTTCCATTTCACAGATGGAGAACTGAGGCAGGAAGGACCAAGTGATGAAAGAGAGATGGATTGATGTTGGGGGTCGCTTCCTTGCATTGTCTTGTTGCTCCGGCATGGAGTCCCTGTTTCCCTAAACTGCGGGTCTTATCCTATCCAACATCCCAGCACCAATGCAGCTACAATGAAGTCCCAAAGTAAGGGGAAAAATTTTTTCCCTAACCTTGAGGTTTCCCTAACCTCTGTGACTGCCCTCCCCTGCACTGCATAATACAGCACACACCCTGTTAACATGGCTGCATTGGCGCTGGAAAGTTGATTAGGATTGGGCCCTCAGTTGTAGAAGAGGAGCTGCAGTTCAGTGAGAGAGCATGTACTTTGCATGTAGAAGCTCACAGCTTCAAGCCCTGGCAGCTTTGCAAGGTAGGACTAGCAACTGCCCCTGGAGAACTGCTGCCCATCAATGCAGGCAATACTGACTGAGAAGGATCAATAGCTCCAGCCCACAGAAAGCAAGAGCCAAGATGGTGTATTGGTGGTTCTGATGTTAGATCTTGGCCTGCAGTATCCAGGTTCAAATCCTCACTCAGCCACAAAGCTTCCTGGGTGACCTTGGGCCAGTAACTCTCTTTCAGCCTCGCCTACCTTGCAGGGTTGTTGTGAGGAACACCACCTGATTGCTCCTTGGAGGAAGGGCGGTATAAAAATGGGGAAAAAATAAATTTAAAAATATGCGTAGAGTCGTGCTGATAAAAGGAAGGTACTCAGCATAAGCTCCGAGATTGCTCTAAAATTGCCGTGCAATTTCCAATGCAGAGCCCAAGCATTCCAAATAGATTGTAGGTTGGAACCTCAGCAAGTTCTAGTTCACAATGAGTTCCACGTACCTCTCCCCCGTTTCCATGGCTGTGCACTGCCTCCACCTTTATGGCTGCTCCAAAATCTCTCTGTGCCTCTGGACAAATTGCTACAGGGAGTTGTTTACAAGTCACAGTTCTGAGTGATGCAGTGTCATGATGTCACGAGTGAATGATGATGATGATGATGATGATGATGATGATGATGATGATTTATTTTTGTTTCTTCACAAAGCACCACTGATTTTATGGCACACCAAAAATCACAAACTATAACCACAATCCTTGTTTACTTTATTCTCCTCCCTAATGTGCCTCATCTTTACCTGTAGATGTTCTGCATTGATGTGTCCATTTTGTATAACAACAATTTAAGGAATTTTCCAGTGCTCAGAAGCCCTGTCCCTATTTTTGTTAGTCCCTTAGCTGATGGTTTTATAGTGTAATGGGAGATGTAATTTGGGCAAACTTTTAGGGAGTCAGCAATGGGGCCTGTAGATTTCATTAGGAATTCATAGGAACATAAGAAGAGCCCCACTGGATCAGGTGAAAGGTCCATCTAGTCCAGCTTCCTGTATCTCATACTGGGACTACAGATGCCTTAAGGAACACAAAAGACAACATCTGCATCCTGTGGCATTCTGAGGGAGCCTACTTCTAAAACCAGAAGGTTGCATATACCCAATGTTATAGAGTGCAGATTAAAGCAAAGAGAGGGTCTCTCAGTGATAGATTGGCTACTAAGTTTCTTTCGCAGTTTTGAACATAGCAAAACTTTTTTTTAATGGAAGCTTAGCTCCCAAGGGTGCTGAAGGCATGGTAAGAACAAAAGAGGAGCCAAATCAGGTCAAAGTCTTGCCTAATCCATTACTCTGTTTTTCCCCAGTCCTGTCTGGGGAGCCCAGCAACTGGCAGTTGGTGGCATATAGTATCTGAATCTGAGTTTAAAATATAGGAATCATGGCTAATGCCCATTGACAGAGGTGTAATTAGGGAGAAGCCTGAGGGGCCCCCACCATGGGTGCTACACCAAGGAGGGCACATAACTGTCCCTTGGGCACCACCCTAGTTACAGATGAGGCGCTGGCTGCTTTGCACCCATCCCCTCAAAGAGGAGCCTCCATAGGAGAAGGAACAGGAGCACAAAGCTGTCATAGCAAGCTCTCCTTCCTCCAGGGAGAAGCAGGAAGTGACACCAGAATGTCATGGGACCTTGTGATGTCACTGACCTGGGCATCAGGGCAGTACATTACACCTCTTCCCATTGATATAGTTTTCTCCCTGAAGGTGCCTGTTAGTAGCCTCTTGCTGAAATTAAATGGATCTGGTCAATTCACAGAAGGGAAAGAACCCAGGAATTGAGTGTGGAAATGCAAAAAGAAATTGCAAGTGGATCCAAATTGCACAGTCAAGCCACACTGTGCATACCTTTGCAAAGCACAGTCTGAAAAACTGTTAACCTTTTGGCACTAACTCATCTCTGTTCTTATGGTGGTTTGCACAAGGATGTGCAGAAATCCTCCAGTCTCTTCTCTTATAGAAACTTATTTCACTTCTCTTGCCACTTCTGAGATGTTCCTCTTTGGAAGGAACCTTGACATTCATGTCAAATGTCACTTGTACAATCAATTGGTACCAGCTAGCGATGTGCAGAACGCCCCCATGAAATGTCACTTGTCTTCTAGAAACTCTGACTTCCCTGGAAAATTCTCAGTGTTTCGCCTTGGAAGGAACCCTGAAATTAAATTTGCTTTCAGTGGAACTGTACTCAAATTTCAGCAGAGTCCCTGTTTTTAAGCCAAGACATGCTCATGCCTGCAAATAAAACAGGGGTGCCCAGAAGTTGCTAGCAGAAGTTATATAACTGTAAGAATCATATCCATTTTGCAACAGAACAGTCATGCACAAAATAATCCAGAGTCTTGTAATGAGCCCTGTGATAAACAGGAGATAAATGGAGCCAGGCGACCAGCTAAACAGATGGGCTTCCATGGCTCAGAGCGCTAAGTTTAAAATCTTGACGTTTGTGACATCAACAATATATATTCAGATTTGGTTGCATTTTTCTTTTCAGCCTGCTGGGTGCATACTGCCACTGCAACGTATAACTTTGAGCACTGGTAGAAGTAAATGAGCGATAAACTATGAGCATTGAAAGACATTTTGCTCCCTGCCTTCACAGCACTAGTGTAACTACAGGAGGTCTTGGAGGGGTACAGGGCCTCAGGTACCATGCCGGTGGGGTGTTTAGATGATGGTACCTTAAAAAGTCATTGCATCCCCCCTGAGCCTTATAGGGCCTTCTAGAGGCCTCCTAAAGTCATTTCTATTTTTTGGCAAAAACTGGAAGCACCTTTCAAAAGCCTTTAAAATATCTTCTGAGGCCTGGCAGGGACACAATGACTATTTAAGATACCTTTGGTTTGATACCCCCATATGACATCTTTGTGCCTCCACCAGGCCCCAGAAGACCTCTGAAAGGCCTACAAAAAGCACTTGCATTTTTCACCAAAAATCAGAAGTGCCGTTCGGAGCCTCCAGACGGCCACCTGAGGTCCAGAAGGGCCACAATGATGTTGCACAGGGAGGATATTAAAGGCTTTGATGCCACCATGTGCCAAATGCCTTAGGTACGCCATTGCTTCATATTGGGCTTATCAGCAATGGTTATCCATTCCTCCTTTCCAAAGTGGTGGAAGGCAGAGATGGGGTGTAGCTTAGTGGATGAACCCGTGCTTTTTAGGCAGAAGATCCCAGGTCCATTTGTATCACCAGTGAGTGTCATAAACATTCTATAAAGCACATTTACAGCACCCAGAAGAGTAGGTACTACCCATGCTGGGGCCACTACAGTCAGTACTGCACCCCAGCATGGGCAGTATAGACAGATGATGCTTCGGCAGTGCTGGCCAGTGGTAAGGCCTGCTGGAACAGGAGGAGAGGCAGGGAGGGTATGGAACTGGGTGGGGGGAGGGATAGAGTGGAGGTGGGACGGTGGTGCCTCCACTACTGGATCCTATTCTCCATGTCAGGTTGCCCAGCTCAACTCCGAGGTTCTCAAGTCTGTGCTGCCAAAACAGCCAGTGCGGCCAGTTTCCCTTCTACTGAGGTGCCTCCTACAGCTGCCGCAGCATCCATAGGATGCAGTAGCTGTTTTGGCACCACTGCTCCTAAGAGAGCCCAGCACCATAGAATTGGGCTGTGTGGAGCCTTCCAAAGCAGCTGATGGAAAGTTGTCCTACATTATAAGAGGGATAAAAACATTTTTTAATAACAGGCTAAAGTTGAGCCAAATCATGTTTAGAGATGTTTTGGGTCTATTTGACGGGACACATTCAAATGGACGGGACACGTTCAAATGGAACAAGAGGGTCATAGCAAGGAACTCTTGGGGTGGGAAAATCTTCAGGCTTCCCTCTGGTTGGCAATGGTGGCTGCCTTTTTTTCAATCCTAGTTTTGCTGCCTCTCCGTGGATGATAATGCCAGCAGCAGCAGGGGAGATGTTAGAGCTCTTCCAGGGAGCTGGCTCAGAGACGTTATACCACTGAATCAAATTGGCAAGGAGTGTCAGCATGGTCAAAGTCACAGCCTTCATGTTTGCTAATGTATGAAGCAGCATTTGGTCAAGTCAAGCCATTGGGCCATCTAAGTCAGTAGTGGCTACATTGATTGGCAGCAGGGGTCTAGGGTTTCAGGCCCAGAAGGGTCTCTCCTACCTGGATGTGCTTGGGGATCTGCTACATACAAAGCAGGTGATGATACAGTCCTTCCAGGCACCTTGGAAGCATCTAGTCCATGTTGTTGACTAGATGGCTCTTTGGTCTGATCTAGAAAGTGTGATCATCTTATGATCTTCTTGAAGGGAATCTGCTGTGGCCATATCTCTATAGACTGACTCTATCACCCCAAGTGAATATGCTCAACCTCAAATAATTTAGAAACTAGCTTCTCAGAGCTCTCTAATACAGACACAAGTGTCAAATCTGTCATGCAAGTGTCACTGGCTGGATATAGATCTCCCAGTTGCCTTTCTCTCCTCACATATCAACTGGATTATGTTTTGAAAAATGTCTTCCAACCTTCACCCTTTAGCTGCCGTTATCTTTTTAAAAAAAACAAACATAGCACTAGCTACATCATCATACTGGTATACTATGAAAATCATCAATAAACTGCTGAACAGCCCAATCCTATTCTGCCTGACTGCCCAGGAGTGCGGCAGTAGCCAGGCTGCTACCACTGCATCCCACAGCAACCAGGTAGCCCTAGGAGGCTCTTCAGGGAAAGGGGACATTCATCCCCTTTCTTCATGGTAAGGTTGCAGGGCGGGCACTTGGTCTCCATGCTTCTGCTATTTAGCTGGCACAGAATTGAGGGCCTCCATGTAATGTTCCACAGTCTTACACGGAGGTGGGGATCCAGCAGTGACATTCGCCGCTGGACCCACCCTAGCTCCACCCCTGTCCCCGCCCTGAAGGGCCACATCGCTGGCAAGCAGTGCTCCCTCCGGGAGGGGGCACCTGGCCAGTGTCACCATGGTGCCACCCAGCGCCAGCGGTAATGGCTGATCTCCAGCATTGGAGATGCTTTATGGCGCCTTGTGCAACATTTGCCTGGGAGGTAGAAGCATACCACCTGCAGTACGGGGCCATAGGATTGGGCCCTAAATGAGTTGATCCCAAACAGGACCCACTGGTGGGTCATGATCTGATTTTGGGTGGGTCGCTAAAGGGTGATGGGAAGATCAGACACTAATTTATCAAGCCCTGAGGTTATTCCAAAATCAGATACCATAGTTGCAAATTATCCTGCAAAGAGCTCAGCTCTTGCAGTTTGCAAGCTTGTGTAAATATAGGGAGATAAATACTTGAGGGTCTGTTTTTTACTACTTATAAATACACATCTGTATTTGTATTTCTTTCTAAAAAGAAATAAGTCTTTCTAGATCTCCTTTTTTTTAAGTCTGGCAAACCTAGAGTGTCATTTTAAAAAGGGGACCTGGTGCTAAAAAGTTTGGGAATCATTGACTTAAAAGATATGAAAAAGTGGAGGGGGAATAGATCAATGTGAAGACAGCTTCCACTTTGAAAATAAAATCAAATTGATACTTCTGAAAATAGTGAAGTTGCTTTAGCAGAGCGTACTTGTCAATAAGAGAATACAGTTTGAAGTATCTATTCAAATAGTTTTCTGCATCTCTTCAATATTTTTGCTTTTTGTGCTTGTCTGCATTTCCAATGTGTGCATTCATAAAGCACTGAAAAATTGAATCTTGTTGTGATTGAGTGCATGACATTCTTCTATGCAGTGCTTTTTACACAGACACAGACACACACACACACACACACACACACACACACACACACACACAGAGAGAGAGAGAGAGAGAGAGAGAGAGAGAGAGTATCACTGTTCAGTGATTAAACATGATCAGAAAGGATCATGATACAGTTGTTGTACATTTGTTGTGATATAGTCGTATGCATAATCACATCAAGTGGCTTCTGTGTGGCATTTAATTGGTAAAACACCACACAAAAAGAATCTGAATGTAATCAAACTTCCAGTTGTCCAGCTCTGAGGTTGTGGGAAAGATGGAAAGGGTGTAGCTTAATGGTAGAGGATCTTGCTTTGCATATGGAAAATCCCAGTTTCCATCCCTGGAACTTCCAGATCAGAGGGGAAAAAAAACCTTGTCCAAACACCTTGGAGAGTTGCTATCAGTCAATACAGACAATACTGAGCTAGATGGGTCGAAGTTCTGGCTCACTATAAAACAGCTTTAAAGGATAATTAATCTGTCCTTTTTTGAATAGTTCGTATGTGTGGTATCATCACTTCCTACGATGAAGATTCTGAGCCAGGAGCGAATACTTGGAAACAGAGAGGGCCATTTCTGAATCGAGGTGGAGAGAGTTCACCCATTGTTAAAATGAAACATCACACTGCTCTCCTTTGCTCTCAGTGATCAGCATTTCTGAATGATTTCATTCTCTGTGCCGGCAAAATATCTGGGAGGAAGTGTTTTGGAGGAACAGCAAGGCTTTAGAAAAGATCTAAAGGAAACTGAAAAGATGATAAGGGTGGTAACATCTTATGTATTTTTAAATCAATTTAAAGGAAGCCAAGAGAATAAAAAGGTGGGGAGTCATTCTCTCCTTGCAGGCACCCAACACCTTATAGACATGTAAAGTATCAAGCATAAAACACAGAAAAAAAGGTAGTTCGGTAACAGGGACAATTGGGGAATGCATTCTTTTCTCATTACAAGTAAGGCTTCATCTGGAAGGTATCTTCACTCTTTAAGCATTAGAAAGCAGATTTTTTTTCCACAGGGGAAAAAGCACAATTAAATGAGATGAGCCTTACACATGCTGGAAATAAGGTCATTTGTGTTTTTTGGGTGTGTGTTTTTTAATCTGTTTAACATTCACTGGCTTGATGAGTGTATCTGTGTGTGGGCTGTTTTATCATGCCACAATGGGGTGAAAATGGGAGTCTGCCTTTGTAAAGATCTGCTTTGTTGGCCAAATGAAATTGTCAGGAACAAGTCCATGAAGTGTCACAGGCGTCAGCCAGGACTTTGGGTTTGTTTTCATTTAGCCTGGGCTTCTTTCCGTTGACAGTGCCTCATTCATTTGTTTTTGCTGTTGTTGATCAGGCTGCCTCTGTGTTTGCCAATGGCAAGGGAGCTCTCTGATCTCTATTGAAATAGGGGTCATTATTAAATGATCAAAAGATGCAGCCCATCCCAAGAGAGAGAATGTAAACGAGGGGTTGCATTTCATGGAGGTCCAAATAAAAAATAAATCAAGCAATGGTGTCATGGAGGCCTAGGACTTTGTTCTCTGAGTAGCAAAGGTTGCCAAAGGCTACAGCTAAAACCATTATGGTAAAGCAGGAATGTGGTGCTGGGTGCATGCCAAATTGCCAAGTCACTCTAAGGCCAGTCCTGGCCACAGATCTTGATTATGCATACAATGAAGTGGGTGAGGGTGTCATGGGGCAGACTTGCCCTTCCTCTAGCCTCGGCAACAGAATGTCACACAAAGTGAAATTCACAGCAAGTGTCACGGCTCTGCTTCCTCCCAAGGAAAAACACTGAGAATGTTAAAGGGAGACCACACAGCTTTCTAGAAGACGCATGAAATTTTGCAGGGAGGTTCTGCGCTTTTCTCTTCCTACACACCCGTAATGCCTCTCGTTCACTGAGAGTGGCTGATGACCATTAGAACATCCAAAGAGTTCTGCTAGATCTGCCCAAAATGCTGTTTAGATCAGCATCCTTCTTTCCATAATGACTAACTGGGGTTCCAAGATTTCCGGCCTCCCTTCCATTTAGTTTTTTTTCCATTCAAGTTTTTTTTTTTAATCATCAAGAACTTCATTTGTTTAGTTACCATTTGGGGAAATCACATGCGTTTGTTACTCCATCATCACTGTTTCGTTTGTCTTTGTTAGTCCCATTTGCCTTTGTTTATCATTCCCGATAGACTCCGATGGAGCAGCTTCACACTCCTCGAGAATCCAGAGGGCAATTAAAAGATGCTATTCCAATGAATACGTTTTTTTTGGGGGGGAGGGGAAAAAGCTTACCCCCATGGGGGTGCACAGAAACCTTTGCATTAGGGTCGCCTGCAGGGAGTAGGTTTTTGCCATCCACCTTCCAAATGACAGTTGATGACAGTTATTCATAGATCAGGAATCCCTCCAGCTCAAATGAGCTTCAAATGAATTACAATGATGGGTTCTGAGTGAGTATTTGTTATTCATTCTTAATTCTGGCCATTCATATCAGGACGAATGAATGGAAAAAAAAATGAACTGAATGGGCCCAATTCAATGCATTTTGTTCTATACAGTCGAATGCCTCCTATCAGGAATTGGGGGCATCTTTGCCCAGTACTCCCACATGAGGCAAAGTGGGAGAATGTGGTTTTGGTGACCCAGCAGGGCTCTTCTTAGGATCTCAGTTTCTATTGTTTTCCATCCTGCGGAAGACTCCTTGATTGCTTAGGAGGCCTGTGCCTCATTTACCGCCCCCCCCCTCCAGCCAGGGCTGGACCCAGGAGTGACAGGGCACAATGTAAGGCATTTTTACGGGGAAGGAGCAGTACCTGCAGCTCCCCCCCATTCATCAGGCAACTGTAGTGACCTGTACTGCAAGTCCAGGGTCGATGTGCCCCGCAAAGTGCAGCTCCCATTTTGGTCCAATCAGCCAAATCGCCCTAAGGCTGGCCCTCCCTCCCCCCCCCCCACCGGCACTTGATGACACATACAATGAAGTCGGTGAGGGAAGGCAAGGCTGAAGGCACTTCTTTTGTGTTCACTCACAACTTTGTGTACATCAAACCGATTCTGATCAGTTTTGATCCCAGCCATGGGATCTTGGTTATAGAAGGGGGAATTTTGGCAGGTGCAACTTTTGAAACCCTTCCATGATGAGATGCATCTGTCCAAACTCCCTCTTCTATACAAGGGTTATAGGCACTCTGTCCCAGTTTGTACCTAATAATGCTAGTTATGGGTTCCAATCCGTTGCCCAAGCAAGGTGCAGGTGCATTTGGAGTTTGCACCAAAAGGCGAGGCTTCCCCTAATCCAACCAGCTGGAGTGGAGGGTAAGTGGGAGTGCTGTGAAAAACCATTTTTTTTCCCCTCAAGCCTGTGGGACCTGATGCTCCCCCATACCATCAGTCTAAGCAAAATATTGCTTGGACAGGTCTGGGTCACATTTGTCTGGCATGCACCCAGCACCATGTTCATGGGTAGTTAGAAATAAGTCAGCCTACAGCCAGGATATTTCCAACCAAGCACAATACGCCAAAGTTTGGATATGTGTAATGTGGCTCAGAGCAGCATAATTGCTCCTTGTTAGGAGATATAAAATTATTTAAGTGTCCCTTGCGAAAACAGCCCCCTCCTTCAGACAACAATAAAAAAAAACCCTTAGCAAGCTCAAAGAAGCAGTTTGGAAAGAATTACAGCTGAGAGCAATGTGGGCATTGCTGTACTGGAAGCTACAAAACCCCAAAATCGGCATCTCTGCGGAAAAGGGGGGAAAACCTTTGCTTGTCTTTCTTTTGCAGTGTCAGTGGCAGAACAGAGTTGAGAAAAGAGTTGTAGCAATAAATCAGGGTTCTTTCTTGTGCTGTGCTGACTCAGTCATTCATTATTGGGAACTGACAGTCGCAATTAGCAAGCCGCAGACACCCTGAGCAACAGCACCTATCCAGACTCCAAATTAGAGTGATGACAGTGCACTGTGCTCCTTCATGGGTCAACTCTTGTCGTTAGCATTCCCCACCTCTCTGGCATCAGACAGAGAAATAGTAGAGACATGGCAATTAGTCTATCTTGGTCAATTTCACCATCATTAGCATAACGTTCCAGGGCAGTAGACAATCATGCCAATTAGGAGTGACCCCTCCCCCCATCAAAAAAAAGTTTTCCTCTTAAAGGAGACAACCAGCAAATTAAGATAACTGTCAGACAGTTTAAACCAAGGATGAGAGGAGTGGAACTCTGAATTAATCAAAACAGAAACAAGATAGAGTGGGGACCCATTCATTTGCCTACTGTGTTATGATGACAAGTAAGTAAGGGAAACAAAATCAGTTAGACTGATTGAAATGAAAATTAGAATGAAAATTAGAAGATGGAGCTAATTTGCACGCCAAGCCCATGACTTCTGAATGGCTGAAAATGCTCTCTTTGGAAATACAATTTGTGTATTTCCTGCCTCAAATTGATGTAATATCTTTGCCAACACATGTGATAACAAGCATAAAAGTATGGTTTTTAAAAAAATAAAAATACAAATACAAATATGCATAAATCTGAAAAAAAATCTGTTAAACTCATTCTTGAATTTTGGATAGCAAATTCTCAGACTATATTCCACCCTCCAAGATGGACAGCTTTTGAGATAGTCTATGCCACCTGAGCCATTCAGCCTCTTAAGACTGGTTTTGGCACCCCTCAAGCAAGGTGCATACAAATCCCTATTCCTGTTATCTGTCCTGCCAGACCTGGCAGTTGGGACCAACCTGGCTAATTATACCACAGCCTTACGATAGTCTGGGGTAGGTGCAAAAACTCACCATCAATTAGGTGAGAGGCCAAACATTAACATTAACATTAACTAGCCTTGGACTAGTCTCACTAGGGTGATATGAAACAGAGATGAGCCACCATCATAATGGCAGCACAGGGGTGGTGTGTGTGTGTGTGTGTGTGTGTGTGTGTGTGTGTGTGTGTGTGTGTGT
>JAJKFI010000079.1:1974154-1987969 GCA_029204185.1 Lerista edwardsae
TGTGTGTGTGTGTGTGTGTGTGTGTGTGTGTGTGTGTGTGTGTGTGTTGAAAGTTGCAGAACTTTCACTTCCAGGTTAATGACATCACTTCCAGTGGGTCCCAATATGAGTGCTATTCTAAAAGGTTTGAGAACCACTGCTGAAATGAATAAATAAACTGCATGTATGAAACCCAACCTCTTGATTAGAATATTCTTAAGAGATAGTTAGCAATAGTGGCAATGGTGAGAAAGGAGACCTGGAATTACAGAGTTTCTTTGCACTTGAATGTCAATTTATTTGCTCTCAAAGAGGTTTTCTGTTTGTTTGTGTGTATGTATTTTTTTTAAGAAAGGTTTTGTATCCGGGCAGACAAGGCTATTGGCACAGTTTGTCATTTCCGAGCCCAGATGTGAAGGGGAGAAAAATAAAAAGAAGAAAAACTGGTCTCTAAAAAGAGGACTAAAAAGATATCTACCAAAAAAAAATCACTCCGAAGAAACAACTGCTCCTTTCACAGTCATTTAGTTTGGAAAGCTTCATTGAAAAGGGAGGCATTTTTGCGACGTTGTGGCCAGTTACCAAGCAACAACTGCGATGTCCCCACTGCGCTCGCAACAAGAGCACACTTTGAAATTTGGGAACTGGTAGGAGCAAAGGAGGGGGAGTTGCAAGGATAAAGCCACTGTGCCAGCCATTCAAATATTTGGAGCAGGAAAGGATAACAAATGTGCACTGGAAAAAAAAAACAGGTCAAATGGTGACCTTCCTCCAGTAACTTCTCATCTGCACGCCCTTCAGTTGCTTTTAAGTAGCAATGACTCACAGTTTTGAATAAGAACATAAGAAGATCCCCACTGGATTAGGCCAAAGGCCCATCCAGTCCAGCTTCCTGGATCCCACAGATGCTCTCTGAGACAGCACACAAGACAATAAGATACCTGTATCCTGGAGTATGGAGTACAGTTATTGTTGCCAAATCTCAAAAAGGACAAAGTGGAACTGGAAAAAAAGTGCCGAAGAGAGCGACCAAAATGATGACTGGGCTGGGGCACCTCTCTTATGAGGAAAGGCTACAGCATTTGGGGCTCTTCAGTCTAGAAAAGAGATGTTTGAGAGGAGATGTAAATGAGGATGCAATCCTATGCCTGTTGTTTGGTGGACAACCTCGCCTCTGGGCTGGTGCTGTTGGGCCAATGCTAGCGGCAGCGTTGGCCCAAGGACGCCGGCCCAAAGCCACGTTGCACTGCTCCTGCACCAGCCGAGTTCAGCTGGCGCAAGAGTAGTTCCGCACGGGGGAGGGCGGGAGGGAGGGAGGAACGGGGGGGGGGGGGGCAGGCCGGGAGGCAAACCGGCCCCGGGGGGGGGGCCAAGTCAGGATGCGGCCATTAGGCTGCATCCAAGCCTCCATCCCCAGGCTGTACAGCCCTGATTCGAGTAGCATGGCTTGCTTGGAGCTGTGCCTGTTAAGCAGCAGGCTCAAGTCCAAGCAGGTCCATTGGGGCAACTGGCATCCTCCATTGGGCAAGGACACGAATGTGCCCTTGCCCCAGGGAGGCTCCAGCAGCCTCCTAACTTGCCCTGGATATGGCACTGGCATGCCAACCTTGCTGTTCTGGCGCAAGTTAGGATTGCACCCTGAGACATACAAAATTATTCAGGAGACAGATCGAGTGGATAGAAGGATGCTATTTTCCCTTTCATCCAACATCAGAACATGGGGCTGTCCACTAAAATTGAGTGTGCAATCCCACACTGGGTTAGGCCGGCGTAAGCTAAGCCAGCAAAGTTTGGCCAGCACAAGGGTCACTGTAAAGTGTGTTTGGACTGCTCTTGGAGTCAGGGAGGATGGCTCATGTCTATGTGCTGGCCTCTCTGACTGCGAGAGTGGTCCAAATATACTTTGTGGTGGCCCTTGTGCTGGCCAAATTTTGCTGGCTTAGTTTATGCCGGCCTGACTCCAGTTTAGGATTGTGCTCTGAAGTGTTGGGAGAGTTAGAACAGCCAAAAGGAAATATTTCTTTACCCAGCATATGTGTTTGTGGAACTCCTTGCCACAGAATGCGGTGATGGCACCTGGCCTAGATGCCTTTAAAAGGGGATTGGGCAGATTTCCAATAGAAGAAATGTCCATCACAGGTTACAGGCTTCTCTACGGCCTTTGCCTTTTGTGATACTTCCGGCTTCTGGAACGGTTCTGTGGCTCTGTTTTTAAAGCAACTATTTGTAGTTACAAATTATCTGTCCCTTTGCCCTAAAAACAGAGCTGCAGAACCCAGATGAGTTTTTCAGCAATGTTCAACTGCTGTGCTCCAAACTCCCATGGCACACCTCAGCATCTTTCATGGCACACCAATGCGCCCCAGTACACCAGTTGAGAACCACTGCCTTATGGCTTCAGCCTTCATGCTGACGCAGTGGGATGTACTGTGAACACAATGGGGCATTCCCCCCAAGCAAACAAACATACCTCTGTGCTGAACAGACTTGCAATCTCTTCTCTACACTTTTCTGCTTTGTTCTACTGATAGTTCATGCTGCGATGAATAATCAAACATGAATTATTTGGCTGCTGAATGGAGAAGAAAGGAATATTATCTGACGTCAAAAGGTACCAATAACAATGGGATAGATTCCTGTTTACAGAACAATTCAATTAAAAATAGGTATAATCATCCAGTGTGCATCCAAGTCCTTCTATGCAAAGGAAACAACACAATCTAAACAAAGGATCATTCATGTTTATGAAACATCTGTCGCGTTTGTTTCCTAGGCTAAATGATAGAAGTAGCAATTCTATCACCGGGTTCTTTCCTTTTCCTTTCTGCTAATTTCCAGAACAACAAAGGTGAGAAAAATTTGATTCCAGTAAAACTCCTGTGGTGTAGCACAGGGACTGGCTAGCAGGAAGCTGGTCAGGTGAGGAAACAAACACCTCTACAGTTAGTTAGATATTAGCATTTGAAAAATCTCAATTAGCACTGTGGAAGAGGCGAGAGTTCCTGCCAACCTAGCAGTTCGCACACACCTAAAACTGCGAGTAGATAAATAGGTACCACTTTGCACTTCCGTGCACTACTGTGTATAGTCATGTTGGCCACATGACCACGGAAGCTTGTCCTTGGACAAAAGCCAGTTCTACAGGCTTTGAAACGGCGATGAGCACCGCCCCCTACAGTCGGTCACGACTAGACCATTGGGTCATGGGGAAACCTTTACCTTACCTTTAAGAGGAGAGAACAGCAGACCTAACCACTCAATGAGAATGAATAATGAAAGGCATGTGAAAGATGCATGTCTATTGGATTCAATGGGGTCCACTCCCAAGAAAGAGTTTATAGGAGATCTCCTTCCCAAACTCCCCTAAGTACTCAGTACTCAGAGTACCAGAAGGTGGTTTCACAGCCTATATGAACACTTGCCTGCAACCAGGCTCCAGTGAGTTGCTCTCCAGTCAGAGTCATCCACCACGGTCAAGCACCCTCCTTCCTGTCTTTTCCACTTCTCTCTCCAAGTTTCTTTCCTCCTCCTTCCTTCCCTGTACACCAAGGGTTCCCAAAGTGGGCGTCATGACACCTGAGGGTGTTGTGCTGCACTCACAGGTGTGCTGCAGGATGTTCCTGGTGGCCCCTCCCACCTGTTATCCCAGGCTTCATCATCTCGAATCTCACAAAATCTTGTGAGGGCACAGTCCTAACCTGGAGTTAGGCCAGCACAGTTAGGCCAGCAAAGTTTGGCCAGCACATGGGACAACATAAAGTATTCTTGGACCACTCTTGGAGTTAGAGATGCCAGTACACAGACGTGCGCCATCCTCCCTGACTCCAAGAGTGGTCCAAATGCACTTTTTTGTGGCCCTTGTGTGGGCCAAACTTTGTTGGCCTAACTGTGCTGGCCTAACTCCAGGTTAGGATTGTGCCCTGAGATTGGGTGCTGCCATCTTGAATCTCTTGAGATTTCATGAGATCAAAGATGGTGGTGCCTGGCTAAGCTGTGGGCGCATTGTAATAGGGAAAAGGTTGGGAACCACCGCAGTTCACCCAAACCCTCACCTCCTTAACCCCAGGTTCTTTGGGAAAACACATCTCCTCTTCCTACGTCCTTTCTCTCTCTTCATTCTCGCTCTGCCCTCTTTACCCTTCTAAGGACATCCCCTCTCCTCTCTTCCTTCCCTTTCCCTTTCTAGCAACTGTCCATCATCCAGCTCACTTGGACAAACCTCTGGGCTGCATCTTGATGGTCAATTTAAATCTTACCTGTCTCATGCAGACAGGTTTGTCTGCACATTTTGGTCCTCATTTTCTATCACCACTGCTCGATCCTCTATGATCACCATACCCCCATCATTCTCTCTTTTCAGCCTTATCCTGTGGAGCTAAATAGAATTGACAGCAAAAATCACACATCCGCTCACTCAAGCAGCGCAAAGATTATGACGTAGTGTGCATAATAATAGTAATAAATACTTACCACAGGTGAACATGTTTTTCATTGTGACAATCTTCATTTCATTGTGGGGTGGATGAAGGAAATTCCTCCCTCCACTCCATAGTACTTGGTGCTGCTATGGCAGCAAGCCCCACCTCAGAGGCATGGGAAACGTGCCAAGCTGGAGAAAAACTCTGGGCTGTGATGCTTGCCTTGTGTTTAAGGTGAGCAGGACTACATAAGGCGCTTTTCCGCTGGCAGTACCAGCCACTGGGCCGCAGCGCCATGAAGACACCCACCAGAGCTAGCAGTAAGCTAATCGGATTGAGTTGTAAAATCAAGAGTGAATCAAAAACCTGTAAAATAGGAGAGTGTTGACTTTGCCTGTATTAAAGCTAATAAAAATAACACTTAAAATCTCTGTGATGGAAGTTCACCCATCAGTCTTTACTTCTGATTGGTGTGACCTCAATGCTTTGCCATCGCAGAGCCCCAACCACCAAAATGCAGGGAAAAAGTAAGGACTCCAGCTTCTGCTAATACATTTCACTGCCATCATGCAGCAAAGCGCAGGATCAGGCTCTCTGTGCATAACTATCAACTTATTAGCACACCTACCAAGGATGTAGGAGGAGGAAGGAGGAAGGAGGAAGAGAACGAGTGATATAAAATTCTCTTTTGGTGGATTGAAAGTCTTGCAATGCAACCTATTTATTCCTTCAGGAGAGCAATATATAAAGAGATACCGTAAGCGCGATATTTCAAAAAAGAGCCAATGGTGGCGCCATATATCAAGTGTTTGCATCTCTTTCTTTGCCTTTCCAAAGATAAAGATATACAAATGCATTCCCTTTGTTGCTGACTGGCTTATTTATTTATTTATTTTCCCCCATTTTTATCTCGCCTTTCGTCTCAAGGCCGCTAATGGCAGGACATAAAACAATGCAGGGGGGGGGGAAGGCACACATGAATACACTAAAATCACATCATGATCCTGATAGAAAATGGAGACAGTTGTTGTTGTTGTTATGTTACGTAACAAAGACCGGTTCATCTATGAGGTTGACTGAGGTAGTCGCCTCAGGCTGCGTTTTGGCGGGGGAGGGGCGCTCACTTCCCTCTTCCAGCTGGCCTCAACTTGCTCCAAGCATGGAGTGGTGCTAGAATCACCACTTCCCTCTCCTCAGTGCTTCCTCCTCTGCTCTGCTTTCCAATCCAGGGCGGTGGAGGAGCAGAGGTTGGCGCGTGAAGGAGAGGCAGCTTTGGGTGCACTGCCTCAGGTGCTGGAGGGGCCAGGCCTCTACATAGCAGCCTACAACCTGGCCCCAGGCCCTCAAAGTTGTGGTGGAACAGAATTTTCAGGGCCTTTTTGAAGGTTGAAAGATGCCTCATGCATCTCCCATAATGTGGACTTTTACCCGCACACCCCTCCTTAAAGAAGACACTAGCTTGGGATTTAAAGTGGGCCACTTTTATTGATAAAGTTTACACATTGCAGCAGGGCAAGGGGAGGAGAAAAAAAACCCTATCCCAGTGGGCGGGGTCCGAACTCAGGGGAAACAGCCCTAGCCGTCTCCTTCCGTTTCCTTCCCCCACTCTTCCAGTTTTGGGTGAACCATCTGATCTGAGGCTTACTCAGTCCCAAAGCCTGAGCCAGCCTGTCACAGTCGCCCCCGAAGAGTCAAGGCCGCTGAACTGCATGGCCCACAAGATGAACCTTTAGGCTTTGCCAGTTCAGTCACGGGGCTTACCAACCAGCCTCGTCTAGCCAGACAGACATCATCAGAGCTATACTGGTTCACCCCCACTCCTTGCTACTGCAGATTGGACACTGACCTATCACGAGCCTACCCTACCCGGCATGCATCATGCCAAGTGACCGAACCAACCATGAAATTAATTAATAACATTATCTCATCCCTGACTGCAATCAGTCTAAGGTAGGCGAAAAGCCTGCCTTCCAAGAGCCAACCAGAGTGACAGTAAAGAATTCCTACCTGGCCCTCTAACTGAGTGACCAGGGAATTCCAGACTGTTAGGGAGGGAGGGGTTTGCCATCTGGAGCCCCACTAAGTCTGCCCAGGCATTCCCCACCCAATCAGACTCTGCTCCTGCCCCTGGCAACCTGGACCTGGCAACCAATAGGAAGCAACCGCAGCCTTGCTGCACAAGGCAGGAAGAGGGGCAATTGGCCACTAGCATCTAATGCCCTAACAACTTTTAAAACTGGGGGCCAACCACCAAGAAGGCCCTGTCCTGCAAGCACATCAACTTGGTCAGCAGTAGTATGTGACACAGAGCCTCCCCAGACAATCTCAACAGGCAGGTAGACTTTTATAAGGCCGATGATGATCCTGGGTCCAATCCAGATAGCAATTGAAGGCTACACTCCTGTATACATGGGAATAAACCTGGTTGAATTCAATGGGGCTTCCTTCTGAGTAGCAGGAATAAAATTGCATAGCTAATGTCATTTCAGTAAAGAACTGAAAATGGCAGGATGCTGGACAGCTTTGGGTTACTATTTTCCCAGTACTGGAAAAGACAGAAAATCCATGTTTTTGAAATCATTTGAAACTCAAACAGTTTTAAGCTGCTGATCCAACTGGAGCTAAAATCACTTTAAATGCATCATTTTCTGTCCAAAGTGCCCCCCCCCAATGCAGTGTATGAAATTTTCAGAGGAAAGAGCCCTTACAAGGCCATTTAATTACATACACTTGGCTCCTCACAAAATTACAAGACAGTGCTGGAAATGAGATTTCCCTTATGCTGACATTGAATGCATCGATCGATCCTCAGTGGACTTCGCAAGGATCGTAGAAGAGCCACCTTGCAAGTCAGGGAAGTTCAGCAGAGATGCTTTTCTTACAGAACCTTCTGGAATCTGCTTTTCAAAAGCTGGTGGCGAGCAGATTCCTGCTCCTTGGCTCTGTAAAGAATCATCCAGAGTTAATACATATGCCGTTGTGCATGACTAGCATTCATGTCATTGTACCATAGGGGCCATCAGTGGCGGAGCAGAACGGTGCGTTCATGCAGAAGGCCTCAGTGCAATCCCTGGCATCAGGTAGGGCTAGGAAAGATCCCTGTCTGGAATCCCGGAGAGCCACTTCCAGGCCATGTAGGCCAGGACCTTTCAACATCTATTTATTTCATAGAATCATAAAATGATAGAGTTCGAAGAGACCTACCAAGTCATCTAGCCCAATCCATGCTAGATTGCAGGAAATCCTCCTCAACCATCTCCAGCAGGTGCCTGTCAAACCTTTGCTTGAAGATGACCAGGGAGACTCCACCACCCTCAGCAATTGGTCCCACTGCCAAACCACCCTGACCATAAAGAGCTCCTTCTTGGCGTCTAACTGGAATCTCCTCTCTTGCAGTTTGTCCTCTGATCATCCTCATTGCTCTTCTCTGAACCAGTTTGGCTGCATCTTTCCTAAAGTCAGGTGCCCAGAATTGGACACAGTACTCCAGGCGAGGTCTGACCAATGCAGAATAAAGTGAACCCACTTCAATAAATGCCATCTAGAGGGGGATTTAGCAGGGGAGAGAGCATTTAGAATGCCATTTAGCAGGGGGAGAGCAATAGTCCCTCTTCACCCCAGCACAGTGTCTTTCTCATGGCTGTTGCTGGTGGTGTTCTCCATTCTTTTAGATTGTGAGCCCTTTTGGGAAAGGGAGCCGTTTAACTTTAATGTTGTTATTTGCCTGTAAACCGCTCTGTGAACTTTGTGTTGAAAAGCGGTATATAAATACTAGTGACTGATTGATTGATTGATTGATTGATTGATTGATCTTTAACTGCCACTTTACTAAGTGCCATCTTTTATGAGTATTGCCATCACTTAGTTGTGGATCTGGCCAACGTTCTGCCCCGAGGCCAGGTCCCACAATTTGCCACCCTTGGTGCCTCCTCCCCACTCCCTGTGCCACTCCCACCATGCCCCCAGCATCCGAAAACGCTCCATTTTGGAGCGATATGGACACAAGAGCGGGTGGGAGGGCCGAACATTGCTTGCCGCCAGCAGTGCCACCCATCTCTCCTCCACTGGCGCAGTGCTTGGGGGCACTTGCCTCCTTGAAAATATAGATAGGAACGCCACCGTCATCACAACCAGAGCAATACAGCTGTTCACAGGACACTCAGGTCACTCACCCAATAGCTGGGGCCATGCTGTGCATCCCCCTTTCCCAAATGACCCATGAGTAAATCTCACTAAACACAATAGGACTTACTTCTGAGTAGACATGCATAGACTTGCACTCTCAGGCAGCATCCTATGATAGCAAGGGTCTTTATTCAGGTCTTTCCAAGTTGCATTGTCTGTCCTGGATATTGGCTGAACCTTACGAGTATTTCCATGTCTTGATGGGTTAATTAACCTAGCAATGCTATGAAAATTTGACATCCACAGTTGATTGCTGCTTGGAAGCAGATGCACCCTGTAGCTGTGCATAGAATTGTAAACAGAAACATCTCTTGCCTTTCATGGCCATTTCACCTCTTCAGTTACCCCCCCCCCCTCTCTCTCTCTCTCTCTCTCTGTGTGTGTGTGTGTGTGTGTGTGTGTGTGTGTGTGTGTCTACTTCAGATAACACAGTATACCTCATCTGATGAAGTGGGTTGTAATCCATGGAAACAGATGCTACAATATATTTTGTAAGCTATTAAAGTGCCGCAAGACTCTTGAATGTCTTTTGCTGTAACATACTGTATTTTAATGACTGTTCCTCTGGAAACTGTCTTTGCCTGTCCTACACAGTGGGGTCATTAGGGGGGTGCAGGGGTTGTGAACCATGCCCTGTAATACCCTCAAGGGGTGACATCACCAGCGGCCAAAATTTTGGAAACCTTTTGGAAAATTTCAATGTATGAGTAATACCATCATATCTTTGAAAAGACAATGTAATGCAGAATGGAATGAAACAAAACTGTGTTGAAAGTATCTGTATGCTATCAATTGCTATGGCCAATTAAACAGAAAAACAAAACACACCTGCCTTATGTTATAAAAAGTGGATATTCTTAACACAAAACTGACTGATGAGACTGAGGATGCAATCCAAACCTGGAGTTAGGCTGGAACAGTTAGGCCAGCAAAGTTTGGCTGGCACAAGGGCCAGCATAAAGCATGTTGGGACCACTCTCGGAGTCACTCTCATTTCCATGCATCAGAGCTAATACTGGAACTCTCATTCAGTTGTGTGAGTGTCATCAAGTTGGCCGCTGTTGTTGTTGTTGTTGTTGTTGTTGTTGTTGTTTGTTGGTAAATGATTTATTGGGTGACCTGTACTGTTATATATCAAAATTAAGTAAGAAACCAAGCAAGCAAGTTAATGGGGGTTACACCAGCTGTACATTTAGAATTTATGGTATTGTGGTTTGTTCTGTATGGTCTGATACGGGAGGAGGTACATCACGGGCATGATGTGATGAGCTCTTGCACTGGGTGACACAACCCCCAGTGACACCTCTGCTCCTACATCCTTGCATAGCTTCCTATGGCCCTTCATTGTTACTGATGATCTGGAAGGTTCCTTTTTCTCCTTTTTTCTCACTTTCCTGGCCTAAACTTGATTCCTTTTGACATTTTTGATTGCCTGGCATTTGGCACATCTGAGTAACGTAATCTTGGGGGAAGGGCGCTGAAAAAGGAGAAAGAATCTGCCTGTCAACAAATCTGCCATGATGCCAATGCACCAATCCATAGCAATGCATTCTGGGCAAGGATGAACGCCAAACAATGCTCAGTGTTCTTTGAAGTGTAAAGTCACAGGCTGTTCTTAAGATTGAGCACCAAAATAGTGGCGCACGTGTGTTTCATTAACTGAAAGAGAATGAAATAAGACTCTTTTGGCATGTGTAATCACATTATGTGACAACCCCAGCATTAAAACTTTAGTACAGGCATGCCCCTATATCTGCAGGCGTTCTGTTCTGGACCACTCCACAGATGCCACAAATCCACGGAAACCTGGAGACTACCTTAAAAATGTGCAGAAAGTGGGGGGGGGGGGTTAGTCATAAACAGCTTTCCCTACCATTGCACACCCACTGCATTTTGAGGGCTCCAAGCAGCCTTCTGAGCTCCCTGAAGCCTCTTGTCATGCGGAGACCCTTCTCTTCACCCAGGCTTGCATCATGATGCATTCTGGGGTGAGCCTTGGCGAAGGAAGGGGCTTCCATGCTACCTGGAAGAGGCTGCAGGTTGCTTAGAAGACTACTTGGGGCTTTCACTGCGCAACAGTAGAAGAAAGCTTTTTTCAGCTTTTAAAACCTTTCTGCATGTTTTTTAAAGTAGCCCCCCAGGATCTGCAGAAATCACGGATAACCAAAACCACGAATGCCAGATCCACAGTTCCAGGGGACTGGGATGCCTGCACTATAATGGAGAATTCAATGCATCTGGAGGATTTCTGATTTCATTGTTAAAAGGCCACATGATTGGCGGACCTGAGGAGGGGCAGGGAGTGCAAATGCCCTGGGTGCTGGGCTTGGGACGGTGGGTGACAATGCCTGCCCCCCCCCACTGATATGGAGCACAGAGGCAGACGCCACTTCCCGAAGTGACCTGGCCCAGTTCTAAAGGTCCTTCCTGCCCTTCATACCCTTTAAACTAGCCCCGTATGACCATTCCCTGGAGAGGCTTCGTTGGCCATGGTGAATGTGCTCTGGAAAGCTACTGGGCAGGAGGTTGTAGTCGAGAGGGTTAAAGCCTCCATTTGCCTGAAGATAACATCCGAAGGTCACCAGTTCAGGATCACTGGAAGTCTCCGTGAGTGGCAGACCTTGTAAACTGCGACTGATTAGAGCTGAGCTACAGCTGCCTGTGAGAGGGGAGTGTGCTGGGCCAGCCGTTTCTTTGGTGGGAGCAGAAGCTGCTTATCAGCCAGCAGGAAGGCAAATTGTGTGGCCAGAAAGAAGACTACACCATGAAAGTACCATCTGTATGTTGTATGTTGTTCTTGAAAGATAGAACTTATAATTTGTAAAAACCTTTGTGTTTATGAATAAAGCCTGCCTATGTAAACTGCCTTGAGTTAAAGTCAGAGGAGCAATCTAATGACCTAAGAAAGGTGGTATATAAATACGAGCATTATTATTATTATTATTATTATTATTATTATTATTATTATTAGTAGTAGTAGTAGTAGTAGTAGTAGTAGTAGTAGTAGTAGTAGTACTGTGCCTTTGCTACATCACCCCTGGCCACAGCATCACCCCTGGGCCACATTTCTAGTTTTTCACACAGTGACACGCTGCAAGGTTGGCTCCAAACATCCATACCGTTTATGGAATGTGCAGCAAATGTCAGGAATGTCCCCAAGGAGAAACATCTGAGAAATGCCAATGGCAGTAAATGAGTGCCTATAAGGCAACTGACATTTCTGGGGATGGTGGTGATGGTGGTCAGACATTCATAGGTGGCCAATCCCTGCTACATACTGATTTCTGATGGACACTGGGAGGTAAAAGCTTCCAAGGGAATTCCAAGAAGGGTGAATGAACTAGGGCCCTTGGTAACACACATCTAACATCAATGTCCCTGTTCTTTAGAACTGTCTCTTCCCCTCCTTGACTCATCAGCTCTTAGCTATCTGTCAGCACACTGTTGAGGTTAAAATCCTCATCAAAGTGTCATGCCCAGAATTAACCTCAAAATCAATTCCTTAAAAATTGCCGGATTCAGGTTGTTCTCATTACCAATGAGCTCAAGACATTCGGATCCCTGGTCATATTGGCCACGGCTACCCTTTCCATCATGGGGGCTTTTTTGAGTGTGAGTTCATTAAAATGTGACCTGCATGCGAAAAACTTTGCATTCAGCCTCATTTACTCATTGACACTCACCCGATCTACCCCGGATCATTATGGCCTTTGTATCCACGAGAACAGAGTTGTTTAACGCTCCTGATTGAAGGCATTCGCCAGTTGTATTTTGTGTAAGGGAAGAAAAATGGCATTTTGAATAGCAAGATCTTATTTTGTTTGGGTTCTAATTTGCTGAAGCATCAACAAAAATTAAACCCTCTGGAAAAGACACTCTGGAATATAAACATCCAAAGAATCTAGATCAGTATTATTCAAACTGTGGGTTGGGATCCACTTGGTGGGTTGCGACCTAATGTCAGGTGGGTTGCAGAAAGCTGGGAGCAGCCATCTTGAAAGCTGCAGACTTTACTCATGCTATATTCCTTTTGTGAGTGTTAACAGTTTGAATTTTCCAGTGAGGGTTTTTTTTTAATTTTCTTTTTTGATTCAGTGCTTTACATCATATTTTGTCCTAATCTTGCTTTCTGGCAGGGACGTTTCATGGCTGTACAATTGCTGCAGTCCAAGAATGTCAATTTGCATTCCAGGAGTGTCATTTGATTATGTTACAATGGCAGCACTTCCTGCTTGATGATCTCACTTCCTGCCACAACATCACTTCCAGGTTAATGACATCACTTACAGTGGGTCCTGTCATGAGTGCCATTCCAAAAAGTGAGTGTAAAAGAGTGCCAGTCTAAAATGTTTGAACACCACTGATCTAGATGAAAAGACACCACTGTTCTTTCTTAGGTTGCTGCAACAACTGATGCTACTGTATCAGATGCACCTGGATCATTTGTTGTGATACTTTGATACACTTTTGCAGAACCAAAACACTGAATAGGGTATCCTACAGTTCTAGGTCTACATCACATTGTAAAATTCCATCCTATCTTGGAGGAACTCAGGGCAGTGTTCCCTGGCCTCAGCCATTTTGCTCTCACAACAACCCCGCGAGGTAGGGTAGGTTGAGAGGCAATGACTGGTGGCCTCTTGAGTTGAAAGCAGAAGGCAGCAGCCTAAGCATGATGCTGAGCTGGCCCTGGATAGAAACACGCTCTGTCATTTCCTATTTGACAATTTGCCTTTGCAAGCCCAGCCATCCATCTCCTCGGAACCTGTTGTTCTTTGCCAATTTCTCTTTGCAGTTTTCCAGAACATTTCTCTCTATTATTAATGATTTTCTATACCATAGATCCATTTATTTAGGTGGTTTTCTTCCATTTATAAGGGTACAAGGAGCTGCCTTCTGCAGAAGCAGATCAATGGTCCATCACGGCCAGTTCTATCAACCATGGCAGGCTGCAACCATCCAGAATTTGAGGCAGAGGTAATTCCCCGTCCTACGTCCCTAGCTCATGTTTTCACCTTCAGTGCTGGGGGACTGGTCCTGAGAAAGGAGCTGAGACAAATGGCTTCTTTGCTTCCCTGCCCCAGGGTGGGTCCAACCCAAGTGCCTTGGCTGCTTCTCTTTCTCAACAGGCATAATATAAACAGATTCCCAAAGAGCCATCAAGACAACTTGGCAGTAGCAGTGAGTCTCTCTCTCTCTCTCTCTCTCTCTCTCTCTCTCTCTCTCTCTCTCT
>JAJKFI010000079.1:1998872-2016947 GCA_029204185.1 Lerista edwardsae
ATGCCAGTTTCAGCTAGTTCTGGAGTCTGTAGTGTGAAACTGCAACATGCAATTGGAGGCTGTACTGGGCCTCCATAGGTCACTTCTGCTTCAGGAAAGTCACTTCTGCTTAACTTCCAGGTTCATGAAAGTGACTTCCAGTTGCTTCCAGAAACTTGTAGAGACCCAGCAGCAGAGAAGGAAGTAGGTTGTGGCATCCTCTGCCGCTCAACTGGTGCGTTGTGGTGGGAGGAATTTTGAGTACTATTCTGTCTGGTAGTGGATAGCCAATACCTGGGGGCGGGGCGGGGAGAGAGAGAGCGCATAGTGCCATTTCACCTCCTCCCTTCCATTCATTCGGAATTCTACCGCCATACTCTGCCATTATTTTACCCAGAATTCCCCATCTGAGCAAAGCCGCTTTATTCTGATTGCCACTCCCTTGCACTCCTGGGCTACCCCCTACACATGATGTAAAATATCAGGTTCTTTGCAGGCTCAGCTCAGACTAGGCAGGTGTAGCTTGAGCATTCTATTGTAACAGCAACATAACAAACACTACTGTACTGAACACAGGCAACAGGCCTAACTAACTGCAGGTGATTAACTCCACCCTTCCAGCCCTCTTGCTGGGCTTAACCCCTGACTATCCTCCTGCATATATAACACCCCTCCCCCCCCAAGTACAAAGGATGTTCAAGAGACGTAGTCTTCCAAGTAGTGAGGTCTCGCCCGCTCCCATGTGGAACAGCAAGGCAATGGCACCGGGGGCTCTGGCTCCCTTGCTTCCTCTGAGGTTGGCATCTCCCTAGCAGGGGGACTCCCAGCAACTGTGCTGTCTTCCGGTGGCCCCTGAACGTCCGGAAGGACCTCCAGATTGAAATGCACTGGATTGGGAGCAGCCACTCCTGCTGGCTGAGGCAAGTCCGGCTGCTGGACACAGGAGTCCAGAAATTGTCTTGCTGGCACTTGCTCTGCCACTCGACGGCGCATCTGGTCCATGTGCCTGCAGACAATCCTCCCATCAGAGAGGGCAACCTTGTAGGATACAGGACCAGTCACCCGAACCACCGTAGCTGGAATCCAAGCAGGGCCCCCAGCATAGTTTCTAATGAATACGGGGTCATCAAGATGGAACCCCCAAACAGCCTCTCGCACCTTGGAGGTTCTAGAGTGGGGGCTTTCAGGGCTTGTGTTCAGGACATTCCCCCTCTGAATCACTCTCCTTCTCAGATTCATATGCCCCTTTCCTCAAGTACAGGGGTTCCATTTCTGGGTCCCTGCCCAGATCCCACAGGATGAGCAACTGTTCAGAATGTGGGAAGAAGAGGTTCATTCAGACTCAGAGCATACTGGTTATCATGTCAAAAAGTATGCTAAGAGGCTACTTGGCAGCCAGCACAATTCCTTGGCAAAGAAGGTGCTACATGCTAACTATGAAAGACGGGCAATTGCATTTTGCACCAGATGATTTATCAAAACACTTTTCAAGGGAAGGCCCCTGTGAAGTTCATTGCAGGGCTGATCCAGCTGATGTGAGAGTTATCCAAATGTGTTGTCAGTGTGTGTCTTCCTTCCTTCCTGGTAGAGAGCACATTTGCTCCGCCGCCCCCCGCCACCCCCTGCAGTCAATTTCAGGCATAGATCTCAACTTCCACTGCATTCACCCTAAATGGATTGCATTTTAATTAAGGGAGGGAAAAATCCAGAGGCTACATCCATCCCAGTAGAAAACAAACCATATCTTAATAGATGGGAATTTAATTGGGAAACTGTCAATGGGTTCACTTGGGAGTGATTAACTACAATGGAACTCAATGATTCAGAGAAATGCCTAACAGACCGGCTCTGTGAGCTACCAGTCTACAAACAAGACTTGTATGCATATTGCCTTCTGGAGTTACAGATCTCCAAGTTCTAGTTACAGATGTTTGAGCTATGGGTGGCTGTGCCGACGCTTTCACTCAGGCACAACCCTTTGCTGGTGCTGTTGTGCAGGCAGGAACTGGCACTTAAGTAGGGGGTAATGTATAAGTATGCATTTTAAACCTCCATCATGAAGTTTGCATCTGACATCATTTCTGCATCTCTGGTCAGGGGATTTCCACAGAAAATCAATCCACTCTTGCATAACCTGGACTGTTTGAATTGTTTCCGCTTCCAATTCTTTCATCCTGAAGTGGCTGATGTTAAGGGTGCAATCCTAAGCTGTGCTGGAACAGCACAGTTCAGCATGTTCACACCCTTGCCCCAAGGTAGGTGCCAGCCAGCCCTATGGGCTACTTGGATTTGTGCCTGCTATACTAAATCAGGGCCATGCGGGCTAGGGACGAGGGTTTGGATGTGACCTAATGGCCGCATCCAGGCTCCACCCCCAGGCCAGACCGTCTCCCAGACCGCCCTCCGCCTGCCCAGTTATTCCTCCGCCTGCCCAGCTGAAATCAGCTGGCACAGGAGTGGCTTGCCGCTGGCTTCTGCTGGCACTGTGGGGTTGATGCTGCTCCCTGTGTCAGCTCCAGCAACTTGCATCAGCCCCAGGGTGTGCTTGGATTGCACCCTAAATAAAAACCTAGCGTCTTGCTATACATGTGTGAGGTTGCGCTACATCATGGGGATTTTGTCTTAAGGCTGCACAAACAGCTTTTTTTTTACTTCAGACAGGAATATGAAGCTGCCTTACATGGAATCTGCCTATTCCAGGGATGTTTTCCATTCACTGAGCCCAAGTCGTGACTTGAGTTGCGAGTCACTGACCCCTTGACTCAATTCACAAGTCAAAGTGTGCACCAAACGTGACTCAACCTGAGCCACCAAAGATGGCTCCACCAAAATGCCGTGGCATTCCATTGCGCCATGATCCTCAGTACTTGATCCCTGCACACCCAATAGAAGTCCCCCACATGTGCATCTTACACATATCTTACAGCCCAATCCTGCACCCAGGCAATGCTATGCTCTCTCTCAAGCTGCCTGGGCAATGGCCATTGCAAACATGCTGTAAAGCATGCTGCGGTGACCACCAGATGGGCAGCACCTGCAGGGAAGGTTATGCTACTCGGCAGTGGGTCTCCCTGCTGAGAGCAGGAGCAGCAGGACCAGCGCAGGGTCAGCTGAGTGGTGGGGAGATGATTTCTGGGTGGGGGAGGTTGGGGGAAGCCATGAAGGGGGAAAATTGGGTAAGGAGGGTGGTGCAGGAGGTGGAGTGGTCTCGGGAGGGGGGAGACAGTGGCAGAAGCTGCTGACATTGATCTTACCCCCCCTCCCAAGTCTCAGAGCCTGATGTGGGTCTCCTCAGTTGTGCATCAGAGCTGGTGCAGATCCGAGGAGACCCATAGTGGCTGTGGGGGCATTACACAGGGTCAAGGGAAATGATGTTACCCTGAGGAAACCTCCTGCCCCGCAGAATCCAGTGGCACCTGTGTTGTGGGATGGGCAAATTGCATAGGATGGGGCTCTTAGCATAAGCCTGACAATAGAAGCTGCTGAACAGTGATAACATCATAGTGAGAATAATAGGGTGCCTAGAAGCGCCATACACGTAGCCCAGCAGGAGAAATTTCATGGTCCTTTTAAGAAATGGAAAACGGGAGAAGTTCACTAAAATAGTCCATCCCTTGAGTTACTTTGATAATTAATGTCCCTGGCTGAGTTTGTTTTCTTTCCACTGAGTCGGTATGTAAATGATTATCATCGGAAGCATTTATCTCACAGAATAGAACACAGAGCCATCATCAGATAAAACCCATTACATATTCAGCCCCTCTCTCTTCCCCTGATAATAAAGCATTGTTAGATCAAGGTGACCTTCCCACCATAGGCCCATTAGCGTTGGGCCTTCAAGATGGTCTTTTCTCATTACAAACCAGGGGGGAAACACTTAAAACGAGGGCACCGATGTTCTTCCCAATGTGTCTGGCCACAGATGTTTTATTTTTTCAAGACAGCACACAGAGTTCCTATTTGAGAAGAGGAATGATTTGCTGCTGGAATGATCTTGAAGAGCCCTGCTGCTTCAGGCCAAGGGTCCATCTAGCTTAGCATCCTGTTTCAGAACCAACATCTCCCACCCCACCCACTGCTGAGGGTGAAGCTCACTGTTGGAGCACCTGTACAATGGAACTTGTATCCAGGTTCAGTCTTTGGCATCTCCTGATAGGACTTGGATGATTCTTCTTCTGCAGAACCACCACCAATCAACATAAACCATGATGGGCCAATAATCTGACCGAGGACAAGTCAGCTTCATATGCTCCTTAAAACTGGCTAATCAAACACGTTCTGACAACATTGGTCAATGATGCACAATGATTACTGATGGTAAGGCCACATTTGGAGAACTGCGTACAGTTCTGATTGCCACATCTCAAAAAGACAGTGGAATTGGAAAAGGTGCAGAAGAGAACGACTGAAACAGTTACTGAGCTGGGGCATCTCCCTTATGAGGACAGGCTACAGTGTTTGGGGCTTTTCAGTCAAGAAAAATGGTGCCTGGGGGACACAATTAAGGCAGATAAAACTATGAAGGGATGGATAGAGGGATGATCTTTTCCCTTTCACACAACATCTGATCCAAGGGACATCCACTAAAATAGAGTGTCAGGAGAGTTAGACTAACAGACTAAAAGAAAATGTTTCTTTACCCAGCATGTAACTAGTCTGTGGAACTCCTTGCCATGGACGTGATGATGGCATCTGGCCTGGACACCTTTCAAAGGGGATTGGACAGATTTCTAGAAGAAAAGTCCGTCAAAGGTGACAAGCTGCGATGGACTTGTATGTGCAACCTCTTGGTTTTAGGATACCTCAGAATGCCAGATGCAAGGGAATAGCAAGAGGATGCACGTATCTCGTTGTCTTTCTGCTCTCTGAAGCAACTGTGAGCCACTGTAGATAAAGGAAACTGGCTTAGATGGGCCTTTGGCCTGATCCAGCGGGGATCTTCTTATGCTCTTATGTTCCTGTGATGAAACAGTTATGTTTCATGTACATATTTCTGTTTACTTACTTTGTTAAAGTGCATTTCCAAGGGCCTGATATTCTAAGGATGTCCCAATTGGGGGGGAGGTAGAAGGAACAGATCACGGGTCAAGGTTGCCAACCAATCAGTTCTTTTTCCAGCTAAGGATCCTGGGACTAGCAGAGTCTCTCGTCTCGCTCTCTTTGCCGCTCTGTGAGGAGACAGAGTGGTTGCTGCTGGGAGAAGCCTAGCAGTAAGGAGACAGGATCTGAGTGGGAGCAAGACCCCGTCAGGTTTATGGTTATTTTGTTCTGTATCTTCCTAGGCCCGGTGTTACAACCCCTTTTGTCGTTAGCAAACTGTTCATAAAATATTTTTCATAAATCTATCTGCCTTGTTCTGGATTCCAGTGGAGAGGAGTTTAGCCCAGGGAACTCCTCTGGTAACCTGATACCTGGGCTGGTGGCAGCGGATTTAACCTACCAAGGTATTTCCTAACTAGGCTGCGTGTCCTAACTGAGTGGGCGAGTCAGAGGGTCAGTGGTTACAAATCCCCCCCCTCGTTCATGACAGTTCCTAACAGCTATCCAGTTTTAGATTGCTGGAGACCACATAAGATCTGTGGGGACCTTCCTTCCTGGAGCAGTGGCAGTCTTATCGTAATTGTGGGGGGGGGGGGCAAGTGGAGCAGGGGCAGGAGGCACAGAGGTGGCTTGCCTCTCACCAAGGGAAGTTGCACTAGCGGTGTTCAGCCCACCTGCCTGCCTCTGCATTGAAATGGCTCCAAAGTAACGTGGCGGGGGCATGGAAGGGGGCATGGAGGGGATGACATAGAAGGCGGGGAGGCAGTGCTGGGGGCAGAGATCTGTGGGCTTGGCCCCAGGGCGGAGCATTAACCGGGTCTGCCACTGCCTGGAACTCAATGGATCCAATGTCCCATTATTCCCTTCCTTAAGAGAGGGTATATCTTGATAGTCACTAACCACTACATCAGTGGGGCAAATTGTGTAGAACTTCAGGGAGCACATTTTTGCTGTGCTATTTGGCTGAATAGATGTTCTAGACGTGTCATGTTAATTATTAAATGTGGAGTTGGAATACAGGTCTCAGCTGTCTCAGTCACAATGCTGACGGAGAACATATGGATTAATTCAGTCCAAGTGGCATACGTATATCACTGGTGAGTCATCATTCATAAGGAATTTACGGTTTTCCACTGGGGTTTCCATTCCTGGGGGAAAAAAGGAATATAGGCAAACTCTGTCTATAATAAGCTTTGAACTTATTATAGATTGAGTTTATGGATGGCATTATACTGACTTTCTATAAATCACCTAGACATTGATTTCCTTCCCAGGATCTTGGCCTGCAAGTTTGTTTATTCATTTTATTTATTTATAATATCTCAGTTCCACCTTTCAGCAGAAAATTCTTGAGATTTAAAACCAAGTTAAAACCAATGAAAACACCCAACAAATCTGAAGAGTTAGGACTCCAAAACTTAAATCAAGCAAAAGCAGCTGCCAGGAGAAAAACACATGTGCAGAAAGTCGGAGATCCCTAGAGCTTTGTGCAATAAAAATATGTTCGTGTACTGTACATACAAAAAGAAGCCAGAGGAACAGACAAATATACCAACCTGGGAAAATATTCAGGACCACCACAGAGTAAGCCCTGCTCCTGGCAGATAACATGTGTGCCCTCTGAGATTTCACAGACCACAGTTAAGTACATGCAGAGAACAATACTAGGGTATTTGCATTCTGGGTGATTGTGTCCTAGTCAAATGCGTCCTGATGATTGGCATTCCTAGACATTTGCATCTTTTTCTTTTCTTTTCTTTTCTTTTTTTTTGGCATCTCAGTCATTTGCATTCCACTATAACTGACAACAAATCCCATGTCCGCCTGCTGTTTGCTTCCCAGACACTGGAGGAAAAGGCAGTAGTGTCATTCACAAACGAGCTGCCGGAACGTGAGGCGGGACTTACCGCCTGATTGGCTGCTCGTTCGTGACACGTCGCTGCCTGTCCGACCGCTGAGCGGGCCCCCCTGGCTTCAGAGGGGGTGCCCGCTTGCCTGGGGGGCGCGCTGGGTGCCTAGGTGAGCTGCGGAGGGGCGCGCCACCCGGAGGGAGCCCCCGCGGCGGGCGGGCGGGCAGGCAGAGACGCGTCACGGACTGCCTGTCAATCAAGCGGTAAGTCCCACCTCGCGTTCCGGCAGCTCGTTTGTGAATGACACTACTGGGAAAAGGGCAAGCACATACACTTTCCAAAGCATGGAGAAATGCCCCCTTGTAGACCCCCTCTGGGTTTTTGACCCAGGTCTCCCAAGAGATGAGATTGCCCAGCAGCATAGCTGGAAAGTGTTTTTCCTGAAGGTTTTTCCTCCCAAAATCAGAAGTGACCTTCTGAGGCTTCCAGAAGGGATTAGAGGGCCTTCTGAAGCCCTCTGAGGCCTTCTGAGGCCATGCTTGCCCCCCAGGCCTCAGAATACCCTCCAGACGTGACTGGGAGCACAATCCGAACCTGGAGTTAGGCCGGCACAGTTAGACCAGCAAAGTTTGGCCAGCCCAAGGGACACCGTAAAGTATGTTTGGACCATTCTTAGAGAGGCCAGCACACAGATGTGCACCATCCTCCCTGACTCAGAGAGTGGCCTAAACATGCTTTACGGTGGCCCTGGTGTCAGCCAAACTTTGCTGGCCTAACTATGCCTGCCTAACATTAGGATTGCACTCTGGAGCAGATCTCTGGTCGTGGTTAGAGGGGGCAAGTAGGCAGGATCCTGGCAGCCGCGGGGGGGAGGACGTTATAGAAAAGTGGTGCCCTGGGTCATGTGACCCCTGTGGCCCTCCCTCAGCTACGCCACTGGAATGGTCACTATGTTCTTCATGTTCATATTTAGGAGGAGAGCCTAGCTCAGTGGGATGGCTGTATGTGTGTAATCAAGCCCCAGACCATTGGCACAAGCCAATGAAGGCCTGGCAAGGGGGGATATGAAGGGAAGAGATACCCCTGCTTTGCATTTCCCCCACTGGTTTGCAAGTGTGTGTCTTCCAGACCATTCGCCATGTTCATCCACACCAAACATGCCTGCAGCAGCAAGGTGTGAATCCGCCCGCAGGCCAAACACAACACAAGCTCGATTTGCTTTCAACGCTGACATTGCAGCTGAAAAAACTTATCAGCACTGAGGTTGCTGTTGTCTTGGCATCTCCTTCCGAGAATCCAACTCTCTGGCAATGCCTTCAGAGGATCGCCTTCTTTGGAACTAGTGAGTGGGCAGAGAAAAAGCCATTTCTTAAGCTTTTCATATTTTTTTAAATGTTTGCTTGCTTGCTTGCTTGCTTGCTTGCTTGCTTGTTTGACTTCCTGTCAGACATTGGAACATTCATAATGGTGGATGGAGGGACAGGACCTTGCAATGCAGGGCCACCTGGTGATCAACTGGTTTTGCCTTTTCAAAGGAGTTTGGCTGTGGGTTGCAGACATAGCTATGAAAGGATGGTGAATTACTCACAGAAATGACAACCAAAATTGGCAGGGCCACCATTTTGCCAACAAAATGGAGACTGAAGAAATCCCCTCCCCCCATATCACATCCACCCATAAAAATGAGGGGAGGTGTTTTAACCTCATTTTGCCCTGAATTCCCTTCAGGCTGAAATTTCAGCCCATAGTTAGTTAGTTAGTTAGTTAGTTAGTTAGTTAGTTAGTTAGTTAGTTAGTTAGCTAGCTAGCTAGCTAGCTAGCTAGCTAGCTAGTTAAAGAGAGAAGAATGTGAGTATAAATATGCTTCAGTCAAGTCCTAGTTAATTCCTCCTTCTCTAAGCCTTCTAAGCCAGTGGCCATCACCAAATCTTGTGGCAGTGAGTTTCATAAGCATTGACTTATTTTTTCGGTCCTGAATCCGCTGCTGATTACTTTCACTGAGTGAACCCAGTTCCAGGACAATGATAATAGAAAATTCTCTAATATTCATGGCTTGAAGAATTCACTTTTCACACATGCTTTGCTGGACAAAGGCTGCTTAACTTGAGTTAGGCCCTGCTGACCTTTGTTTTGAAAACATCCCATGATATTCCATATTTGAAGCAACTGAATAATAGCTCTGTCCCTGAAGCACTGTGTGCTAGCAAGGCTTACCTCCATGTCGGTTTTTGCACAAGGTGTTAATGGTATTGAACTCAGTCTTAAATTAGCCAAGGCCAAACAGGGAAAAACAAGAACATGGTGTTTTTGTGAAAACATACCAATAACTGGCTGTTGAAGCCTGTATTCACACTGGTCTGCTCCAGGTGATGGTCCTGACAATATATAACCTGGAGTTAGACTGGCACAGTTAGAACAGCAAAGTTTGGCCGGCACAAGGACCACCGTAAAGCACGTTTGGACCACTCTCAGAGTCAGGGAGGATGGCGTACCTCTGTGTGGATGGCCACCAGAGTGATCCAAACATACTGTACGGTGTCCCTTGTGCTGGCCAAACTGTACTGGCCCAACTCCAGGTTAGGATTGCACCCTTAATGTTATTGTGTGTTTGGGTCACTCTGGGAATCAGGGAGGATGGTGCACATCTGTGTGCTGGCCTCTCTGACTCTGAGAGTGGTCTAAACATATTTTACAGAGTCACTTGCGCCGGCCAAACCTCGCTGGCCTAACTCCAGGTTAGGATTGAGCTCTCAGAGTGCAATCTAGAGCACTTGTTGGGCCAAAGCAGTCAGGAGCATAGTGCCTTAAAGCATGGTTGCACTTTCTCAAGAGCAGGTTAGATTGACCTGAAGGTTCGTACCAGCTCCCAGAAACCAAATCCAGACCTGGGGGTACGTACACACCAGCTGAAGCAGGCCAGTGTGTGTGTGGGGGGGGAGGGAAGATGATGGTGGGAGGGCAGATCAGAAGGGGGAGGGGGCATTTTTGGGTGGGGGAGGGTGGATCAGGAGGCAGATCAGTCCCGGGAGGGGTGTGGGGCCAGCCTTGGCAGCACAGGCCAAATCCTAACCCCCACTCCCAAGGGGGCGTAGCCCTGTAGCCATCCAGTCCATCTAGCACCTACCTGGTGCCCACCTCCAACACCTACCCAGGTGCTTTACTCCAGCTCCTGCCTCCAACTTTATACTGAGGCCAGCCAATCAGTGTCTGTTGCTAGGCAGGCTCTAGCATCAGCCATGCCCATCTGCACCTGTGCTGGCCTTCCTTCATTGCCAGGGGCCTCATCAGCCTACAGCTGTGCTCACGAGGCTTTGCAAAGACCTTGGGGGTTAACCCTATAATCTCTGGCTTATCTGGGACAAGGGGCCATTGCTGATACCATTCCCTATCTCCTCAGGGTATCTCCTGCCTTTTCCAATACACCTACCTTGCACCAAACACAATGCCATTCAGCCTGCCTGTTCCAGCACAAGTTTGGGACACAGAAGCAGGGTCAGTCCAAGACTTCTGGCAACTGAAGTAGCTTATCAAATGCTTCTCCCCTTATCTAGTGGCCTTTGTTTCTCCTGAAAGAGCAGTGAAGGAGAGTGGGCAGATGGAGAAAGGCCCCCACACCTATCTGCTGCCTGAGGCAATCACCTCAGTAGTCCTCATGCATGAGCCATCTCTGCATAGGAGGCTGTTATTGATGGCCAAACAGTCGATTTGCTTTGGATGTTGCTAAATCACATCTCCATTTTCCCTTGTTTACCCTCTTGCTATTCAGTGGCAGGCTTGCAGAGGGAAAAAAAATCAATAGGTTGGGAGAACTCCTGTTGACGGCAGATCTGAAATCAAACGAGTCTCTGATTGAACATGGCAGACATGTGAACTTGTGTTCAGGAAAATTAAAAAACATAAACCCTCGGCTGAGATCCGTTTTCCTGCAACCATCCAAACTGACAGCTTTCACTTGCTTCGACTTGACTCCCAGAGATATTTTTAGGAAATATTTCTGACTGAGCGTAATCACAGATGTTGCTTTAGGCTTATCTAAAGGTAAAGCAAAGATCCACATAGCGCACAGTCTGTGCCTTGCTAGCAGACACACACTGGGAATGATGCAAACGTTCTCAGACTTTTCGACTCCAGGGAGATTCAACAGTGGTGTGTGTTCGGGATGCCGGAATTGGCTACTCTCAATTCAGGAGGTGCTGAAGGAAGCTATAGTCAATGGAAAACCATTGGAGAACATAGGAGGACATGAATGCAGAGGTGTCACTATGGCTGGTGTCACACAATGTGGTCATTCATGATGTCACCCCATGGACTTTTGCCCATACGAGCAGCAGTCACAAAAGTCTCCAGAGAGCAGACCTACTGGCTTCCCAAGACAAAGCCCAGGTCAACCTGCTTGGTGGCCTTGGATGTGCAGAAAGTGAAGGACAGAGGCTGGGCCAACCACCAGTGGCGTTTCTACAGGGATGGCAAAGCTCTAAGTTTTGCAAGGAGCCTTACCTTGCAGTGGAAATCACTCCTCTCCTGCAACGTTTTAGCCAATCTTGGCGTTGCTTACTGGCTACAGCAGCAAGGGAGAGGAGGGATTTACATGACAGGGTAAGGCTTCTTGCAAAACTTAGAGCTTTGCCATCCCTGTAGAAACGCCTCTGCCAACCACTACACCATGGTCTACTGGATGGGTAGACTTGGACTCTGCCTCGGGAAGCCTTGTAGACCTGAGCTCTGAAGACTTTTCTGGCCACAGCCAGGTCTGTCTGGGTCCAGGTAGATCTGGGCCTCAGAGAAAGGGGTAAGATTTTGTTGTCACCATCCTATTGTCACCTGGTACCTCCCCCTCCCGTAGTGATGGCACTGCATGAATGGGACACACCCAATGGCAGTGCCCTCAATTGCTATGCATTCAACAGCACATTTGCATGCAGCCCATCAGCAGGCACCCTATACATGTGAATGGATAAAGGTATACATTGTAAGTGTGCATTGATACACTTGAGTGGGTGGGGTCAAAAGTTTCCTCAGTGGTGAGTCTCTGTTTTGCATTTGGAAGGCCCCAGATTCTGTCTCTTGCAGCACTTCCAAATGGCACTTGCCAAGACCCTGTGAGGTCTGCTTCTTGTCAATGCCGACAATCCTGAGCCACTTGCAGCCCGATCCTGAGCTGCCCAGCTCCCGGAGGAGGAGCAGCACCACAATGGCAACTGCTGCATCCTGTGGGAGCTGCAGCAGCCACAGGAATCTCCTTGGGGGATGTTCATCCCTGGGGAAAGCCCCAGCCCCCACAATGGAGCTACTGCCTGCTACTTTGCCAGTGGAGCAGCCCCAAGTCTGGCTGCCCAGCTCCAACCCCCCACTCCTCCCCTCCCCCATCCAGTTCTTGCCCCTCCCTGCCTCCATCCCCTGACCTGATGGGCCTTACTGCTGGCTGGTGGTGCTGGAGTGCTGGCCAGCCATACCACTGCATTAAGGCACAGCGCCGACTAGCGCGGCCCCGACACCAATGTGCTTTATAGCATGTTTACAACACCCAGAGCCAACCTTTTCCCCTGGTTTGTATTTGTGGCTTAATAAATAAGGGGTTGGGCATGGGTGATGACTGTGGCTGCATCTGCTGACATGACACCACCTATATCACCTACGTAGTATAGTGCACTTTTAAAGCAATTATAATTGGTAATTACAATGTAAGTTTTGAATAAAGACACATAACGCCACTTTCTGCACTTCTAACTTTGGAAACCCCAGAAATCCATGAAAAAAAAAAAAACATTAAACCGTTTCCTCCCACCTCTATCACTAACCCACTCTGTCCCTCACAGTACCTCTAAAGGTTTGCATTAATTAAGTTCATCAAGCGATGCAGTTTGTCTCATTTGGTGGAGCTCTTAATGGAGTTCTGCAGGCCTTGCCTGAGGACTCCAACTCTACTGTACCTATGGGAAACAGCCTGGTGTTGTTGCTTTTTTCCCAGCCACTCCATCCTCATTGAAATTAACTAGATGGCTGGTTGTTTTCCAGGCATCGGGCCAGTTGCATACAGGCCCTCAGGAATAGCATTACATTGGAATCTGTCCAGATTGATGGCCAGGAATCAGAGACTCAGATGAACTCTGTCCATTTGTAGCTCCGCTTTCAATCGATAGGCAGCAGCACCAAATTGTCACGGCGTCCTTACAAACGGCTGTCTCCTCAGCTCTCTGGATCACTCTGGTCATGGGGGAAGTTTCACTCCCAGGATTTAATGTGATTGTTGTTAATCCTTTGATTGCCCGGCTTGTGTCTCGGCGTGATAAACAATGACAGAGCTAACAAAGGGCTCCATGCGCAACTGCTGTGTGCAAGTTGAGGTGAGCTCCTCTCACTCAGTGCATTGCACTAAGGAACAAAAGATCATATGCGCCACTTGCAATTTGAAAAAAGTGAAACCCGCAATTTTATGCAATTGCAGCTGGAAGCTCAAGCACAAGACTCTCCACTGCATGCAGCCAGGGAGAGGGAGCCCATATCTCACAATGGCAGCGCAATCCTACGCATTTCTACTCAGAAGTAAGTCCCATTATATTCAACCCGACTTACTCCCAGGAAAATGAGTATAGGATTGCAGCTTGAGGCTCCCATAGTACTTGGGATCCACCCAAAAGCATCCACATACAATTTCTCCACAAATGTACGGTAAATGTTCTGAATTATATAATCATGAGAAAGATCTCTGCTACTTACCACTAATACCACTCCAACATAATGGAGCTCAGTGATCATGTTAACTGTACTACGGGCTTACATTCACAAAAAAAACATGAGCTCCATGGGTTAGGAGAGTGGTTCTCAAACGTTTTAGCACTGGGACCCACTTTTTAGAATGATACTCGTGTCAGGACCCCCAGGAAGTGATGTCATTAACCTGGAAGTGATGTCGTAGTTGGAAGTGGCATCATCAAGCAGGAAGTGCCATCATTGTGACGTAATCAAATGACACTAATGGAGTGCAAACTGGCACTCTTGGACTTCAGCAAATGTACAACCATGAAACAACCTAGAGCAAGATCAGGACAAAATATTGTGTAAAAACACTGAACTAAACTGAACTAAAAACAATTTTAAAAGAAAACCCTCACTTGAAAATTCAAGCTGTTAACAGAAAAGGAATACAAGAGTAAGGCCTGCAACTTCCAAGATGGCTGCTCCCAGCTTTCCACAACCCATCTGACATCAGATCACAATGTGGGTCCTACCAGATCACCTACCAAGTGGGTCCTGACCCACAGTTTGAGAAACCCTGAGTTAGGATAAATGCTTAGCCATTCACTGCAATGGGCATGCATGTCCCATTTCAAAGACCATTTCATATTCTTGCATGGACATGACATTGAATTCAGTGCAATTTGTACAGTCGGCCCTCAGCGTCCGCAGGGGTTCTGGAACTGGTACCAGTGGTGGGATTCAGCCAGTTCTCACCTATTCTGCAGAACCGGTTGCTAATTTTAGGTTGAGAGAGGGAAGAAAGGCAGCGGCTGCCCTGAAGGACATAGAACCGGTTGTTAATTTATTTGAATTCCACCACTGACTGGTACCCCTGAAGATGCAGAAAACCATGGATAATTGAGTCCATGGACAGAGGCCATCGCTCACATACAGGAGGTTCTGAATCTGGGGATGACACACCTGTATAGAAAATATCCATAGATCTATCATGTGGGGACACAAAGATCCGAATCATGTGGTCTCTTTTATTTATGCCCTTATATATGGCAACTCACAAAATATATATATTATATGGGGGTTATATTGACAAAAAAATATATGGGATTTCCCAAAATGTTTAGCACCTAGACCCACTTTATAAAATGACAATCCATTGCAATCCTCTAGACAAAAAAAATAATCTAGAAATATTATTATTAGTATTAATGATGATATTAATAAATTATTATTAATAATAATAATACGGGTCTTGTGCTCCCAAGGTTGCTAGAGATCTTGCTTATAGTATGTGTGTGAAGACATGTGCTAGAAATGGAGTTCAAGGACTTTTCTTCCAAACCTTTACAGTCATTCCAGGGTTCCTAGAAGGCTGAACTGGAGAGCAAGATGTGCAGTGAAAGACCTCCAGGCCAGACAAAAGGCTGAAACTGCATGCACACATGATCTATTGCATGCCAATTACTCGAGAAATTGCAAAATGTGACATTTTAACTTACATTTAATTAATGTTGTAACTGAATTAAAATTAAATGTGACATTTAATTTAATTACATCATACTGTAGGCTGCCTCGCCACAGGTTAACATTCCAGCTAACAATTTTTTTTATTTTTTTATTTTTGCAAACCAGACAAGGGTGCTTGCAAAAGTATGTTTGTTTCAAAAATGTTTCATGACTCACCAATAATCGGCTCATGACCCACAGTTTGGGAAAACACTCTGTCAACTCATTGCAATAGCCCTGTTTTACAGTGAAGTGTGCCTGGGCTCTTTCTTGACTTCATCTGGGTCATAGGACTGGTCCAATACAGAGACATAGTTGGTGGCATGAATTTAATCAAGAAATGCTGATATCCACCAGTACAATACTTTAAAGAAAAGATGGATACATTACTCAGGCCCAAGAGAAATAATATGCTTAAAATTCAGTTCAAGCTTCCTGCAAGGAAGCCTTCTTGTACTCCATCATTATGACAATTTTGAGGTATAAATCAAACAGCAGGAAGAACAACAAAGCAATTGTCCTTTTCTCATTTCCCTCCAACTTGGGCATTATTCTAGCTACAGCTTGATTCCCAGAATTGCCCATTTTTCTCTCCACCCCTTTCTTCCGAGGGCCTTTCTCATAGATCTTTTCTCTCAGGTCAATTAGTCGCTGTCCAAGGTAGATGAAACTGTCCACACCTTTCATTTTCTGTATCTCCAAGGAGGTGTGAAGCCGTTGCAGCCCTACAAAGAGTGGCTTTTTCATTAACATAAAAAAAAATCATTCTTAATAAGTATACAGGGAAAAGGGAAAATAAAGCAGCCACAACAAAGGAGACAGCTGCTCCAGCTACAGGATAAATTGCCTTCAAGGTCATACCATCCCAGTAGGAGCTGGAAAGCTGTGTGAGATACTATTGTCTTTACTTAAAAAATGGTAAAGGACCGACTGTAGGGGGCGGTGCTCATCTCCGTTTCTAAGCCTGTAGAGCCTGCGTTTTGTCTGAGGACAAGCTTCCGTCCTGAGGACAAGCACGTAACAACGTTACCTTCCCACCAAAGTGGTCCCTATTTATCTACTTGCATTTTTAGGTGCTTTCGAACTGCTAGGTTAGCAGGAGCTGGGACAAGCAACAGGAGCTTACTCCATCGCACAGTCTTGAACTCCCAACCTTCTGATCAGAAAGCCCAACAGCAGCGAATTATCCCGCTGCACCACCACGTCCCCCTGTCTTTACTTAGAGGCAAACCAAGCAGTATCACAACCAAGATACTGGTCACAACCAAGCAGTATCTAGAAAAAAAGACAGTTTCTGTGCTTCCAATGGAAGTTTATAAAATCATCATCATCCATATTTCATACAATAATATGTATGTATCTTTGTATGGTTGGAATAATAATAATAATAACAACAACAACAACAACAACAACAACAACAACAACCATCATCATTATTAACAGCAACAACAAGCTGTTTAAGTAAGAACGTGATATTTTTGTTGGGGGGAGTGAGATAATAGTAGAAAATGTTCTGTTCAGTTGGGGGGTGATTTTTAAACCATACATATGTGTCTAGCAGAGGTGATGCACTTCATATGGACCAGATCCTTCTGGCTGCCATTTTGTACCCAGAATGCACCAGGGAATTATACTATGTCATTGTTGTTGTTCAGTCGCTAAGTCGTGTCCGACTCTTCGCGACCCCATGGACCACAGCACGCCAGGCCTCCCTGTCCTCCACTAGCTTCCTGAGTTCGCCCAATTTCATATTCATTGCTTCGGTGACACTATCTAACCATCTCATCCTCTGTCGCCCCCTTCTCCTTTTGCCTTCAATCTTTCCCAGCATGAGGGTCTTTTCTAAAGAGTCCTCTCTTCTCATCAGGTGGCCAAAGTATTGGAGCTTCAGCTTCAGCATTTGTCCTTCCAGGGAGCAATCAGGCTTGACTTCCTGGAGAATTGACCGATTGGATCTCCTTGCAGTCCAGGGGACTCTCAAGAGTCTTCTCCAACACCATAATTCAAAAGCATCGATTCTTCGACGCTCTGCCTTTCTTATGGTCCAGCTCTCACAGCCATACATGGCTACTGGGAAAACCATCGCTTTGACTATGCGAACCTTTGTTGGCAGGGTGATGTCTCGGCTTTTGATTAAGCTATCTAGGTTCACCATAGCTTTCTTCCCAAGAAGTAAACGTCTTTTAATTTCATGGCTGCAGTCACCATCTGCGGTGATCTTGGAGCCCAGGAAAATAAAGTCTGTCACTGCTTCCATTTCTTCCCCTTCTATTTGCCAGGAAGTGATGGGAGTGGTTGCCATGATCTTAGTCTTTTTAATGTTGAGCTTCAAACCAATTTTGGCACTTTCCTCTTTCACCCTCATCAAAAGGTTCTTTAGGTCTTCCTCACTTTCTGCCAGTAGAGTGGTATCGTCTGCATATCTGAGGTTGTTGATGTTTCTCCCAGCAATCTTGATTCCAGCTTGTGAGTCATCCAGCCCTGCCTTCCTCATGATGTACTCTGCGTATAAGTTAAATAAGCAGGGTGACAATATACAGCCTTGTCGTACTCCTTTCCCAATTTTAAACCAGTCGGTTGTTCCATGTCCAGTTCTAACTGTTGCTTCCTGACCCGCATACAGGTTTCTCAGAAGGCAGATCAGGTGGTCTGGAACTCCCATCTCTTCAAGAACTTGCCACAGTTTGTTGTGATCCACACAATCAAAGGCTTTAGCATAATCAATGAAGCAGAGGTAGATGTTTTTCTGGAACTCTCTTGCTTTCTCCATGATCCAGCGAAGGTTGGCAATTTGATCTCTAGTTCCTCTGCCTCTTCGGAAACCAGCTTGTACATCTGGTAGTTCTCGATTCACATACTGCTGAAGCCGAGCTTGTAGGATTTTGAGCATGACCTTGCTAGCATGTGAAATGAGTGCAATGGTGCGGTAATTCAAGCAATCTTTGGCATTGCCCTTCTTTGGGATTGGAATGTAAACTGATCTTTTCCAGTCTTGTGGCCACTG
>JAJKFI010000079.1:2021947-2036418 GCA_029204185.1 Lerista edwardsae
CTGCCTTTCTGCCCCATGGGCACCCAAGGCAGCTCACAATATTAAATTTATCACATTGAAAAACCACAAAATATAACAATTAAAACAATACAGTATTGTATGTATTATAATGATAATAACAATCTATTAATGACTAAAATGTTAGTCAATAGGACTTATACCCAGGTGAGTGTGTAGGATATGATTGCAGCCTTTGGAGTGTTTAGGGAATTAGAAAAAAAAAAAAAAAAAGATCAGCAGCTGCTTAGGAAGGTTAGGAAGGTTCTTAACTATTTTACATATTTTTTAAAACTTATATATATTGTAAACTTATAATTTACTTACTTAATTGATTTGATTTGTTTTTTTGATTTGCTTTTGTCATACCATAGTGTTAAAAATTTTCCTGCTTGATTATGTCACTTCTAGTCATAACATCACTTCCTGGTTGATGATATCACTTCCACTGGGTCCAGACAGATTGTAATTCTAAAAAATGGTTCCCAGTGCTACAAAATTTCAGAATCACTAGGCTGACATATCTTATACTGTAAACCATCAGAAGGATCAGTCTGTTCTTTCTCCCCTCTTTGGGAGAACAGTTCCTTCCATGCAGGAACCTTTCTCACCAGTTACATCTGTAGAAGAGGTTTGTTTGAATTGTAAATACAGCTCACTGTTGTAAATCAGAATTAAAAGTACATACTGAAAGCATATTGGGGGAACGAGAAAAAAAAAAAAAACTGTCTCGGAAGCAAGTCCCATAAAATGCCGGCTGTTGTCTGCTATAATTTACAAGCTTCCTTTCTTTCCATTTATTTATTTATTCAACAAAGAGGAGCTCATGTTTCAAACAGACAATCTGAATGGAGAATGCAGGCAGGACTATAGCTCAGGAGCAGTGTGTGTGTGTGTGTGTGTGTGTGTGTGTGTGTGTGTGTGTGTGTGTGCACGTGCGCACGCTTTGCATGCAGGAGGTTCCCCGCTTTGATTCCTGGCTTTTCCAGTTAAAGGGGCCCAGTAGCAAGATCATGGGAAAGAACTCTTTGCCCTAGGAACTGGAGAGCCTCTTCCAGTCAGAGGCAGATATCAGTGTGCTGGATGGACCAATGAACTAACTCAGGAACAAGCAGTGTCATAGGTTTAGAGCCCAGTGGAAGCAGAATGGAGAAGACATTGAACCTGAGAGCTTCAGCACATATCATAGGTGCACCACAACTTAGCTACAGCGGCTTCTGAAGAACATAGAAAACAGTAATGTTGCAGAGTCATATTTCATGAGTCGAGTCAAATCTCGAGTCAGCGACCCCACAACCTGAGTCAAGTCATGAGTCATAGTGCATGCTGTCATGGCTCGACTTGCGGAAACATTTTTTGACTTGAGTCCTGAGTTTTGAGAAACAAGTTATATCCTTGAGCAAAAGAAAGCCCCTTTTCTCCTCCCCTCAATTCCCCCAGCCCTGCCTTCTAGAACCATCTACCATCCTCCCACCACATCTACTGCTGCAGTCAGTCTGAAAGACAGCTTCTGAGGGCACAATCCCTCAGGTTAGGCTGGCACAGTTAGGTAAGCAAAGCTTGGCTGGCACAAGGGCAATCATAACGCACATTTGGACCACTCTCTGAGTCAGGGAGGATGGTGCATGTCTGTGTGGTCCAAACATACTTGATGGTGTCCCTTGTGCTGGCCAAACTTTGCTGGCCTAACTGTGCTGGCCTAACTCCAGGTTGTGCCCTGGATCACCCACGAGGTTGTTCAGGGTGACACAAAAGTGCTAGGGGAAAAGTAAGAACGCAAGCACACACAAACTGAGGAGAGTCAAGACGCCAGTCAAATTCAAGTCATGACTTGTTTTCCTAGTCATGAATCTTGAGGCCATGAATCTTGAGTCGGGTCTGAGTCAGTGACATCCATTACTCGAGTATAACACAAGTCACAAAACAACCCTGACATTTTCATGACTCGAATCCTCATCCCTGGTATGAACTTCTATCCTAATGAGTCCATGTATTGGCTCACATTGCTCAATACTGTCAGCACTGACTGGCAGTTGCTCTTCTGGGTTTCAGAGAGTGGCTTTTCTGCATCCTATCTGGAACCTTCTGCATGCCAATGAGATGATTTGTTTTCTGTTAATGATTTACTGAAAGAAAATGGTCAAGTGTGGGTTTGGTACGTATATCCTTCTGCCACTTGAGGTTCAACTACTATTTTTATTTTGGCCAATATACTGGCTCCCTGAGTTAGGGATGTCCATGTGACAGAAAGCTGTATCAGTGCTCTTGCGCAGGTGCAGTCCTCTTTTGTGCTGCTTTCACACAGGTATGATTGCGCTGGGCCAGCAGGAGCCAGATGTTTCAAGGTACAGTCCAACCTTTTTATCTGCAGGGCATCCATTCCAGAAACCCACACGGATATGCGAATCCATACCACTTCCAGTTTGCTTATCAAAGTGGAGGAGGCTTCTGCAGGCCTCAGAAAGGCCTTAAAAAGCCACTTCTGATAAGGAAAGAGGAAGTGGCATCCCTCTGTATCCATGGCATCTGCGGTGTGTCAAAACTGAGGATGGCAGATCCGACTTCCATATAAACGGCCAAGATGGAATTGGTAGATATGTAGAGAATGGGCAGCCCAATCCTATCATGGGTTTACACTTATGACTCTCATGATCTGCTAGCATAAGCCATGCTTCAACAGCCCAATAGCTCTTCCACCATTGTGTGCTTCTGCACTGCCTTTGCAGAAGGCTGGCAGCTCCATGCATGCACTAGCAGCTCCCAAGCACCCTGCAGGGAAGGGGTGGCAGGGTCCATTCAGAGGTTGTTCAGGGGCAGAACACAGTGTTCAATGGGATGAACCAGGGCAGTTTAGGGGAGGCAGGGGAGGATCTCACCAGCAGCAGTGCACACCAAGATCCTATCTCCCTTTCCCTGAGGATCCTTGGACTTACACCAGCTATTTACCAGGCAGAGGTCTGAGGAGACCTAATGGAAGCCAGGTGGAAGTAAATTTAAAAGAGTTTTATTTACCATTCCCTAGCCATGTGGTTGCTTCTCCCATAACATGCAGAATATGTTCCATTGGCACAGCTACATGCTCTGGGCTATTGGGGGATAGGATTGGGACATTTGTGTATGGTCGGGCAGGCAGGGAGAAGAGGAACTGCTTGAGAATCCTCTTTTTTGGTTTTGCAAAAGGTCTAATTTACCAGAGTGCGTCTGGAGTGATACTACTGGCATGCGCTTCAAGGGAAACGTGTGGTACGATGGAGGTCTGTGATTGAATGCCTCTTGGCAACAAAACAGAGGCCATCGATAGCATTAATTCTGGGGGATGGCAGCCAAGATGCTTGTCTCTGTCCAAATGCATGATCAAAGGAACATCATCTCCATCAGTGTTATTGGCATGCGGAGATGGACAAAGTGTAATGAGCAATTTCAGGAGGAGATTGATATGATGGGGGTGATCTATAGTGGTGGAGGTGGGGGGCAGAGGGAAGTCAATGTGGAGGAGTAATTTGATGTCATATGTGCTTCTGTGGGTAGGTGACTATCGATTGTGGATCAGCCACACTCAGAAATAAAGTTGGCAGTCATCAGAAGCAGGATTTTGTCATCAGTGGTCCTGTATCCATGGAACACCCTGCCCAACAGGGTGGCACAGATCCGAGTAACCCCAGAGAGCAGGCAGGGATATTACATGGGGTCAGGGGGAAAATATCACCTTACCCCAAGGTGATCTCCAGCAGCCTCCCAACCAGCATAGGATACAGTTCAGGCCACTGCAGCCTGGCTGTACTGGCACAGGTTAGGATTGCACCCTAAAGGTGAGAGGGAGCCACTTTCCTTAGGTTCTCTAACACAGAGCACAGAGGCACAGTTTAAACCAAGGAAGTCTTGACTTGTTGCACAGCCACGACACAACAGTAGTTCTCCTGGGGGCTCATGCTTCAACGGCAGGCTCAGGTTGAAACTCGTGTATATGTTTAAAAATGGGCTCTGGCTCTCCACCAGACTGAGGACCAAGAAAGGAGCATCACGGAACAATGTCCTGACAAATGGCTCATTCATGGACTTGGGATGCGGCACTCTGGACTGCAGCCAATGTTGCCAGTTGAGGAAACTGGATGCACTGCAGGTGTCCGTGTAGTGCTGCAAAGATGACTTGTTCAGCAGTGAGGAGGGAGGGGGAGCCTGGACGCCATCCAGCCCCTGCTTCCCCGGCCCTCCTTCCTCTGGCCTCCCAAGTGATTGCCGTAGTCAGGAGGGACAGCACAGAGCAGCTGAAAGGCAGTAAGTACGTCCAGCTGAGGGCGGGAGTGGATGGGTGGGTAGGATGTGAGGTTCCCTCTTGGAGCAACCATTTGTACTGAACACCAATGTGTTGATGTATTTAAATTGCTGGATCCTCTGGCTCTATTATCTATTGCTCTGCCAAATGTTTACCCATCTGGTTTTTCAGAGTAGAGGCCATTCTTTTGGAAAGGGGAGGTGATATAAGAACATAAGAAAAGCCCTGCTGGATCAGGGCAAATGCCCATCTAGACCAGCTTCCTGTATCTCACCATAGCTCATCAGATGCCTCAGGGAGCACACAAGATAAGATATCTTACCCCTGTTAAGATATCTAACAAGATATCTAACCCCTGCTAACTAACCCCTACTAACTGATATCTAACCCCTGCTAACTGAGCAAGAGGCACTTTTTCTAGTGGTGTTTCTCTTATATTTAGCAGCGGGACAGTAATTGTCACTCTTCACCCCTGCGCAGTGTTTTGTCTAGTGGCTGTTGCTGGTCGTGTTCTGCATTTTTTTTTTAGATTGTGAGCCCTTTTGGGATAAGGAGCCATTTAACTTTCATCATCATCATCATCCTGTAAACTGCTTTGTGAACTTTGTGTTGAAAATCGGTATATAAATACTTTGATTGATTGATTGATTGATTGATTGATTGATTGATTGATTGATTGATTGATTGATTGATGTCCCAGGTGCAAGGGTGTGGCAACAAGATGCAAGCATCTTGTTGTCTACTGAACTCCCTTAGGCACCTGGTGGGCCACTGTGAGATACAGGAAACTGGACTTTTCTTATGTTCTTACGATTGATTGATTGATTGATTGATTGATTGATTGATTGATTGATTGATATCTGCATCCTTGCATCTGGCATTCAGAGAAAGCCTACTTCTAAAACCAGGAGGTTGCACATACCCATTATGGCCCAGGAGTGTTGCAAATGATGATTCAGGAGCAGGACAGGCTGGTGCACGTATATGCACTGGCCTTCCTGAGCCACACCCTGGGCCTGCAACACCCAGGAAAGGCTGGCCTAGGAAGGCTGGCATGGGGAGTGGTGGAGGGAGGGGGAGGCAGAATGGGGTGGGGGAGGTGGGGTAAAGGGAGCCCTGAGGCAGACACCCGAGGGAGGTGGTTAGTGTTAGAGGAGGGGGTGAAGCCTAATCCCCGGCCTTAGTCCATTTGACCCTACATGGGCTGCTTGGAGTTGCTCCAGCAATTTTGCTGGTGCAGCTCTGAATAGCCCTATTGGGACTACTGAGGTTTCACTCGGGGTAAGGGGAATAAATTCCCCTTATCCCGAGTAAATGGAGCTTGCTCTGAAGAAAGCATTATAGGATCTCAGCCTTAGGCATTACTACAGGCAAACTAAGCCAGTAGAGAGTGAGGTCCATTCTTCTTGGATCAGCATTGCCTTCACTCTGAATTGACAAACGTCTTCACCTCCCGTTCAAGTAGCCCCATGAAAAGTACACTGAAGAGGAAGTGATTGTCACTGCTACCAAAACATTTTGAAGAAGAAAAAAACCCTCACTTTTCAACATAGTCCTCAAATGGTAAGATTTCACTCATTCAAGCGAAACAGCTTTGCATCGGACCCAAAGACAGAAGCCCTTGATGGGACCCTTTCACGGGGTTAATCTCAGGCAACAAAACTATAATTCCATTATTTGATGAAAATCTGTCCGCTAAAGCTGCCTCACTGTATAATAAAAGTCTTGGCATTTGATAGTGCAAATCCCACAAGATCCTCCTGGATCTTAGGACACGGGAGAAAGATTACACTTGAAATTAGCATTCTTTTAAAGCCACGTGACTGCTTGCTTTTCACATTTATAACAGTGGTTTTCCAAGCATAACATCAGTGTCCAAATAGCTCATCCCCATTAAATTGCTTTTAGAGCTTCTCCAAGGCAAGAGACTGCAGTAACGTTTGGCATTTTGTTTGGCTAAGAGCTGAGAGGTAAATGCATTCAAAGTGGAAGAGGGCAACTCCCTTTAGCTGAATCCAGCTGGACCTTGCATCATTCCCTTTGAATTCCATTCTGCACTCCTTTACTAGAAACCCCTGGATCTTTTTTCCGCACCATTGGAAAAACAAAATCCACATTTAAGGGTGTAATCCTAACCAACTTTCCAGTACCAGGATAAGGGCAATGGAGCTCTGAGGTAAGGAATAAACATCCCCTTACCTTGAGGAGGCCTCCTTGGCTGCCCTCCAACTGCAGGATGCAGCACATGCCCCATTGGCGCAGTAATGTCAGTGCTGGAAAGTTGGTTAGGATTTTGCCCAAAATCTGCATTTAAATACATGTGGGGGGTTTTCCCCAAGTATTTTCATGTATTACCTGCTTAAAGAGCTGGTGTGATATTATACATCAGCTTACACCTTAAAACATGCATTGTTCCACATGTGTATGGATTGTTAAGGGATGTGGTGGTGCAGCGGGTTAAACCGCTGCTGCTGGGCTTTCTGACCGGAAGGTTGGGAGTTCAAGATTGTGCGACAAGTGAGCTCCCGTTGCTTGTCCCAGCTCCTGCCAACCTAGCAGTTCGAAAGCACCTAAATGCAAGTGGATAAATAGGGACCACTTCGGTGGGAAGGTGTTTCACTCCGGTGTAGAGTCATGCCGGCCACATGACCACGGAAGCTTGTCCTCGGACAAAACGCTGGCTCTACAGGCTTTGAAATGGAGATGAGCACCGCCCCCTACAGTCGGTCACGACTAGACCATTCGGTCGTGGGGAAACCTTTACCTTTATGGGTTGTTATTCAAAACACAGTCCAGAGAAGTACTTGAACTGGCACAAGTCCCTTGCTCAGGAGTGTCGCAAACATGCCGTGAGACATGCTCATGACTACTCCAGAGTCAGCTGAACCAGCACATAGATGTGCTCTGGCTCCTGGCTGAATCCATCCTGGACCTGGTAAGATCACACCAGCCTGGGGAGGCAGGCATGGGGGAGTTGGTGATGGTGGTAGGAGGACAGAATGGGCGTGTTTTGGGTGTAGGGGGATGTGGGAGAGGGGGCCGGTTGGCGGACCGGGCCTGGGAGGGGAGTGGGACTGAACTCAGCAACAAAAGGCCGGTTCCTAACCCCACTCCTGGTCAGCCCAGCATTATTACACTGGCCTGCTCAGATTTGTGTCACTGATTTCACTGGCACAGATTCGAGTAGCCCCATTGGGGTGGCTGTGGTGGAACTTGGTGTTAGGGGTTAAATATCCCCTTACTCCAAATTGCGCCACAGCCACCTCCTAACCTGCGCTGAATACTGCCTGTTCCAGTGCAGTTTAGGATTGGGTTGTTAAAAAAAAATATGCGCTGGTTTTCATGATCAACAACAACAAAATTGCAAAGGCGTTCGACAAACACAGTGAAAATGAGAAACTTGTTCTCTGCCTCAATGACTTATATCCCCCAATGGCCCTACTAATAACTGACCCTCTCTCAAATTCCCACAGCACACCGCTGAACCATTCATGGAATACCAAATTTACCGCGGTACAGTGGTTGAAAAGTGCCAGTCTAGGTAGATTGTGGTTAGGAGTTACTTTATTTTCCTGGTTGCTAACTGACTCCAGTCAATGTGCAAACAATGTGCAAACCCCTTTTCCAGTTGCAGGGGCAGGGGGCGGGGTACAGGCTGAGAATTTTTAGCAGGCTCCCTCCTCCATCTACCTGGTGTTAACAGTTACAATTAACAGTTAACAGTTTTTTATTTATTTATTTATTTATTTATTAACCTTTGGTTGGCATACACAGTTAACAGTTAGCCCGGCACCCCCCATAAATAAAGACGCCAGACAGTGCTTGGAATTAAACTGGGCCACTTTATTAACTTTTTACAATTTGCAGCAGGTACCAATAATCACTAACAAAACTGTGATGAAAAAAGCATTCTAGTTAGGCTATTCCTCTCCTCTATTTCATTTCTTTTCCTGAAGAGGGACGGATGGAGGGGGAGAACAGCATTTACAGTCTCACCTCAAGGTTGCCCCTGGTCATTCCTGGGTAACCATGCCTAGGACTGAAGCTGTAGTCCATTTATATATAAGATAATAAAGCCTGGATGACAATGGAAAGATCAGTTGAAACCAAATGCAGGCTATTTTTTTTGCAAGTGGCATTAGAAATAAATGTAATAGCAATCAGGATTTGGAGCAGACTTTGCTCTTTTGTGAGACCCTACAAATTTCAAACCTTCTTCTGCACTTTAAAAATGCTGTGGAGATTTCCACGGAAAGGATAAATAAGTGCATGGGATTCCAGAGGGATGTGGCCCCTGGAGGTTCTGGGCGATCTCTTTTTAAGCTCATTGTGCAAGCTAATTGCTGCTCCTCCGCGCTAATAAAAGACGAGCGCACCTCCTCATCTCCTTTTGAATGAGCCCAGAAAAACATTGCCACAGAAGGGCCTTCCATTTCTCAAAGATAACACGACCCGACTCCCTTTTCACAATAGAGGGAATACATAATCGACATCAAACGCAAATTCTCGCTACAGTGTTTTGAAAGCTAAAATAAGCACTCTCCAGATGGTTGGGTTACCATACGCTAATTAATCGCATGGGGACTTAAGACAGTCAGGCGCTCAACCCCCTCCCCTCTTTCCTTCCGACAAGCGTGTTTGGAAATGTCTGTGGGCATCTACCATTTATGGCCTGCCCTCTTTGCTGATGGGCAGTTCCCTTCAGCCCAGCTCAGCACTGCCCTTAGCAAATCTTGGGTTCTGTGGAAGACCCTAATTCTGATGTTTGGAAGGGGCCCCCATACTGCTTCCACTGGCATCATTTGGAGTGCAACAGCCCCAGAATGTCTCTTCACCTTCCACAAACCCTTGAATCATGGCCCCTCCGCTTCTTACTTTGGGAGCAGCTGATGGAGCATAGGCAAGTTTGTATTCTCATCCCAATAATTATATATTTTGGCGACATCACCTCTTGAGCATAGACATTCCCTTCTACTAAGTCAGACCACTGGCCCGTATAGCTCAGTACAGGCAACCCCCTGTATATGCGGGGGATAGGTTCCTGCTCCTATCACAGTGTTCTGCCAAATTCTCTCTGCTGGGCCGCCCCGAGGGTACCAATGCCCACACTAGGTTGACTAGTTTCACCTTTAAGCAGCCTCAGAGATAGGCAAGAGGGAGGGGGTTCCTTCACCCACTGGTTCTCCTCTTTTCCAGCAGCCTTGTTTGGATTCCCCAGCTGGCCAGCCTCCTCCAGGCTACCCTCATTACCAGCTTAGCTCAAGATACCCTAACTTGGCACCACAAAACCCCACTACCAAACAATAGGCAGACAGCTTACCTAAGACACACCTGCCTCTTCCACTCAGTGGCTCCAGGGACGTGGCAGCCATACAACAATTCTCCAACCAAGGCACCACAGGAACCCACTCACAATTCCAGTAACCAAGTATCCAGTCAGTCCATCCAACAGTCCTTCAATCAGTCAGTCAGTCAGTCAGTCAGTCAGTCCATAGCCCCTTTCCTTCCTTCTTACACCTGCCCGGTACTGCACCTACCTGGTGCTAACTTACTGCAGCTCCTGCCTCCAACTTTATACTGAGGCAGGCCAATCAGTGTCTGCTGCTGGGCAGGCTTTAATTCATCAGCCACACCCATCTGCACTTGTGCTAATTGCCCTTCCTAGCCAGGGCCCTCATCAGCCTGCAGCTGTGTTCCTGCTGCAGGCAAAGACCTTGGGGGTTAACTCTGTAATCCCTATCTTATTTGGACAAGGGGCCACTGCTGATACCATTCCCTATCTCTTCGGGGTATCGCCTGCCTTTTCCAATACACACAGATATCTAAAACTGTGGACAGAGGTGAACCCTACTTAGATTTTCCCCCATCTCACTCATGACTCACTTCTCTTCATTAAAAATACTTCTTCCTGTTGCCTTATGCCAGCAACATAAGAACCATTACAACTGTCACTAAAGGCAACATGCCATTGTCTGCAGCCAGGCCTTTCAACATGTCCTGCACTGGTCAGTGCAGGGGTGGGAAGGAGATGGAGGTGGATGGAACAGGACAGAGGAGAGGAGCAGCGACTAGGGTGAGGAAGGGTGAACTGAAGCCAGGAATAGGGTAGTATTGGTGGCAAAAGCACTGAGGATATCCACCTTCCTGTCTCTATCTACCACCATGGGTCCACTCAGACTTGTGCCAGCTAAATCACTGAGAAGACCCAGTGGGGCAGTAGGGAGTTATTCTGGTGTAAGGGAACAAATGTTCCTTTACTTGGAGGAGACCTCTGGAACTGTAAGAAGAGCAAAAGCAACCCTGAAATAAAAAGAAATGAAGCATTTGTTTCAGAATGTTCACCTTACTGAATGTTCTCCAGCTTTCCCCCAGCATGTGATTGATAGTAATAAGGGGGGGGGGTATGAAAGCATTGAAAGCTCATTGCAATAAAGGGCATGCATAGTGTCCAAAATCCAGAAGTAAAAAGAAAATTGGCAAATGGGGGAATCCTGTAAACCTTCTATATTGCTCAGAATGAGTGCAATGAGTTACAGCTCAGTATTAGAGTACATATACTGTATAAAAGCCTTTCAAATTATGATGTTGGAGAAGACTCTTGAGAGTCCCCTGGACTGCAAGGAGATCCAATAGGGCAATCCTACAGTAAGTCAAGCCCGATTGCTCCCTGGAAGGACAAATACTAAAGCTGAAGCTCAAATGCTTTGGCCACCTCATGAGGAAATAGAAAAGACCCTCATGCTGGGAAAGATTGAAGGCAAAAGGAGAAGGGGGAGGCAGAGGATGAGATGGTCAGATAGTGTCACTGAAGCAATGAGCATGAATTTGGGCGAACAGAAGCTAGTGGAGGACAGAGAGACCTGGTGTGCTGTGGTCCATGGGGTCGCGAAGAGTCGGACTTGACTTAGCAACTGAACAACATAAAAGCCTACTGTCAATCTCTGGAAGCATCACCAGCTAGAATTGGAAAATGCCTGAGTCCTGGAAAACTGTTACCAGCCAATGTAGACAGCCCTGAAGCAGTTGGGCCATGGTGACTCCCCAAGTACTAGCCAATATGACCTATCCTCCTTGTCTGACTGTGCCTGACTCCTGTTATTGTCTCTGCTTCTGGGCATGCAATGGGTGAGCCTGGTTTCATTGTGATGAATGCCTTTACCAGGAGGGTCAAGAAAAAGAGAAGCCGGGCTGGCAAGCCAAAAATCCATCTTGCAACGCAAATGTCTTCCATAATTAGCAGATGCGGCAAAGAGTTGAAAAACAAAAGAGAGCTGTGAAAAAGGGGAAAGGTGCCCTGCAGGGCATTCAATTAATTAGTTGGTAAGTGAAGAAGAAGCTGTAGGTTCTGCAAACGGCTGGCAGATGGGACTGTGTTCGGCAGAGTCCATCATTAGTTTAAACAGCCAACATCTAAAAAGGGATGTTCAAATGACATTAAAGCAAGATTTGGGAGGAATTTGGGAGCCCATGCAGTCATATGGGCTCTAATTCCCTGGGCTTCTTGCACACAAAGTCTGAACTGCTAAGCGGGTCAGGTGACCAAGTTTGGCTTTTGGGGGGGGCATTGCCACATGCCCCCCAAAAGGGCTCACTGCAGTGACCACCAAGTCCATCACCTGCATGTGGCAGTGGCATTCCTCAGGAGCCACCCAGGTAGGACAGGGACCCATGGATGGCAGTTTGTTGAGTCCCCTCTGCAGGACCTCTGGGTGCAGGGGATACATCATACCTGGGCCTGGGGCCAAAAAGGGGGCCCAGGAACTAAAGTAGGAGAGCCGGAAATTTTCTGGGATCTCAGCTGGACTAGTGGACAGCAAAAGGTGGAGATCAGGCTGACCAGGTGGCCAAGTCGACTGGGTGGATAAACCTGGACTCTGAGGGAGCAATCCTAACCTGGAGTTTGGCCAGCACAGTTTGGCCAGCTGGCATAAGGGAAACAGTAAAGCATGTTTGGACCACTTGGAGTCAGAGAGGCAGGCACATAGATGTGTGCCATCCTCCCTGACTCTGAGAGTGATCCAAACCCGCTTTATGGTGGCCCTTGTGCTGGCCAAACTTTGCTGGCCAAACCCCAGGTTAGAATTGCATTCTGAGACTTTTTCAACTGTCATCACCCTCCTGTAACCATTTTGTCCCTTCCTCACCCCCATTGCTTCCCTCCCCTGTCCTGTTTCACCCCTCCCCTCTTTTGAGAAGGGGCCCAAAAGAAACTTTGTACCCCATGATAATATTCCTCTCGGAGACTCTTCCCCTCTAAAATCTGCTTCAAAGGGGCAGGGGAAGGTCTTACTGGACTCCTCACTTAGCATTTTGGTCCCCTCTAGGAATGCCAGTGAATTTAGGGACCAATCCCATCCAACCTTTCAACACCAATGCAGCTGCAGCCATTACCTCCGGGTTGCATTGCAGCTGCATCAGTGCTGCAAAGTTGGATGGAACTGGGCCCTTAGACACATTTCTCAGTTTGCCCCCTGCTGAGTCTGATGCTTTTTCTGGGCTGTCTTTAGAAAGATGTGTCAATGTCATCACCTGAGTGTTCCAATTAATGACATCACTGCTTCTGCTGTAGAAAACACCCTTTTCTGTTACCCCCTGCTCCCCCGCAGTTACACCCAGCTCAGGACCAACTCAGGTACAGGAGCCCATAAAGGGTAGCTTACCAACAGCCTAGACAACCTGGACTTGGTTTCAAAAGCCTTGGGGCTCTACAACATTCTTCTGCTGAATTCCTCATGGGGAAGTGGCATTTTATTGCTGCATTCAACATCCCCTTGATCTCACCCTTGTGCCGAGATTTGTCCTGATAAATAAAAGAGCCCACCAAATTGAATTCCCTGAAAATTTCATCACACTAATCTTCCGGCACTCTCTTGCCGAGCCGGATGTTAATTTCCTCTTTAGTCAAGGTGGAATCAGAAGCCATCTTTGCATTCTTGACGTCTCCTCCTTGATCTGAATTGAGGGTGGCAATGTGTTCCAGCCAGTAACAAATTACCAGGTGAGCAGAGTGCTGGGAGGATGCTTCACCGCCGTCTTTTCTTTTATTTCCAAAGATGCGGCGGACGACTTTTTGACACTTGATCGCAATTGACACGTCAGGAACAGAGAATGCTTCAAGCAGTGTTTTCTTTCCACCCCAGCCATCCTCCCCCTGTCTCTAAATTGCAAGATCTAATGGCCTGCCAAGGCAAGCTATCAGAATGATCGAAATGGGGAGATTATAAAATGAGAATGTCTCCTTTCAAAGCTGCTTCCATCTCCAAGGAGGAGTAAGGTAGCTCCGTAAATCAAACCTCACAATCCTTGGGACGCAGGAAAGAGAAGGAGGTATCTTTTATTTGATCTGTTCAGCAAGGGGGAGGAATGACAGTAATCTCGTCACTGGGCTAGTGGAAGGATATGAATATGTGACAGGCCTAAGTTTGGCTTCGAGCCCTACTGTGGCTACAAGGGCTACTACTATGGCTACTATGGATTGGCAGAAAAAGGACCAAAGGGATCAGGCTGAGCCTTGGAGAGGCCCAGCAGGGAATTTGGCAGAACACTTTCCCAGCTCTTTTTTGAGGTGTCTGGGATTTTCTGCATGCCAAGCTTTGAAATATGGCCCTTATGAGCATTGGCTGGAATGCAATGCAACCCACTTATAGCCCCAGTTATTGGTTTTGGTTTGTGTATTTTGTATAAAGCATTCCTTCAATCCACACTGTTCAGCTTAAAATTCTGGGATCTGCTATATTTTGAATGTTTACATTGTTTTATTTCAGCTCTAATGTAAACACAGTCCTGTTAGTGGCTTTCGTTTCACCAAGTAATAGGAATGTGTTTGAGAATATTTTGTAAGAACACACACACAAACACACACACACTTTCAATCAGAAGTACAGGGAACTGCTGCCTAGGTTATGAAACCGTTAATGTTATTCTCTAGTTCATGACCAATCTACCCCTCCCCCGCTCCAAAAAATCTGTTTCAATTATCATCTCTAATAACTTTTGCGGACATCTTTAAAGTGCATTTCAATGAAGCTGACTTCAGATGTCACGGAGGAGATGAAAGAGATGAGACTTAATCGAATGAATAACTGATGCTCCAAGAATAGCATTCCACTTCTTCGAAACATCACATGCCAGAGATGGTTCTTTGAAGACAATCATCTCTCTCTCTCTCTCTCTCTCTCTCTCTCTCTCTCTCTCTCTCTCT
>JAJKFI010000079.1:2037403-2070744 GCA_029204185.1 Lerista edwardsae
AGAGAGAGAGAGAGAGAGAGAGAGAGAGAGAGAGAGAGAGAGAGAGATGATATTAAAGGCCATAGCTGAACTCTAGATCCCACTGGAGAAACCTGATCATGTGTGATCTATGGTCCCATGTTTCCATCTAGGCTTGCACTGATCAGATCTGCTCAACTCACTATTCCTTGTGGAGTCCTGCTGGCAGATAGGGCAGGCCAGGATGATGAAACTATCACACAGGATTTAAAATCTGTTTGCAAGGATCAGTGCCTGGATCATGCATATAAGACTCATGACACCCATGCATGTCCACCCCAATACACATGGACTCCTCCCCCTCCCCTGTTCACCCCCCCCCCATGGTTATCAGGTGGGCAGGGAGACAAATAGGTGTAGCAGCAACAGTGACAAGCAAGCTTGGTGGCAGCAGCAACTGGGCAATTCTTCATCACTTGGCATGCTCTTGGCTGTGCTGAGGTCTGCTGTGAAGGGAAGATGCGCCCAGCCAGACTCTTTCTCCTTCAGAAGGTACCCTAAAGGCTAATGGGGATGCCCCAAGCAACAACTCTAGATTTTCTATATTTTCCTGTGGACTCTGAGTGGAGACTGCTGTGGCTCCCCCAGAAGGCAATGAGGGGGTGGGATAGCCACAGATGTGGGAGACATGGTGCCCCAGATAGTCCTCCCTCCTTAACTGGCCCTAAAAGTTAAATTCCTGGATTAGAGATAGTTATTAAGCTAGTCCAGGGTAGCCTTCCCTTCTGGCCTCATAGGAAGTCATCTTGAATCAAACCACTGAATGCAGCATTTTCAAAGACTGACAGGTGGCAGACATTTTCTCAGCCCTACCTAGAGATTGAACCCGGGGCCATTTGCCTATGCCACTGCTGCGCTCACCCTGCACCCACAGCCCTGCACCAGCCCCGTTTCTCAATCACCCTCATGGAGTCTCCACTCAGAGTAAGTCGTCCGCAAAAGACATTTGCAAGCAAGGACTGAATCGTTACCAGGCTGCCAATCTCACTTCTTCACCGCTTTCCTTCCCACCCCAAATTGCGAGTTCTTTTTTACCAAATGCTGTCAGCCTCTTCTTATGATCAATTTTACTTACAGGAATTTGCCAAGCCAGAAGACAATGGCTGAGCACCCTGTGACAGAAATTAAGCCAATTCGGAATCCCTGCAGCTGTTCTTTCCCCACTTCTAACAGATGCAGTTCATTAAGGTTGACAAAGATGAATGCTGGTATTTCTGGAATTCTCTTAACCCCCATGTACGGTGCCATAGAGATACCAGACTTGCAGACAGTACATTGCTGACTGTCAGGGCCATTCTGCCTGTTATGTGCTAGAGCAGTGTTTCTCAAACTGTGGGTTGGGACCCATTAGATGGGTCATGACCAGACATATCATGTACCGGGTACGCAGGGGTACGCAAGTACCTGTTCCTAGGATTAGGGCTGGGCCTGCCCACTCGTCGACTCCATTGGCGCTCCACTCCGCCCCCCTGCAACATTTGAATTGCCTGCACGTTTGAGTTGCCTGCACGTTCTCAGAGCCAGGCAGGCAGCGGAGCGAGGGAGACCGACGGCAGCAGCAGCGTGAGCAGGTAGGCTGCCTGGGGCTCCCTCCTGAGGAGGTGCGGTGGTTCCTGGGGGGGGAATCGGTAGCCCGCGCGGTGGCCCCGGAGAAGGCCCAGGACTCCCGGGCCTTCTCCCGAGCCGCTGCACAGCCTACCAAGGAGGCGTGGCGGTTCCTGGGGGCAGTTCCTGGGTTCCGGCTATGACCTCACTTCCGGTGGGCGGGCCCCGACACAAGTGCCAATCAAAAGTGAGTACCTGTTGCTAAATCATTTAGATGCCATTACTGGTCATGACCCAATTTCAGGTGGGTCGTCTAGCACCTATCACCGTTGTATTGGGAAGATGGGATGCTGGAAAGGGGGAGTGCTGGGTGGTTGTTTTGCTTGTGTCAAGGTTGTAAAGAGGCTTTTGTTCTCTCTGATTCACTTTGCTATCAAAAATGGTTGAGAAATGACCCAACCTATTGCTGAATTCTCAGGAAAGCAGCAGGCTCTGGCGGCACAATGACAGCACCTCCAGGCATGACATCACTTCTCGTGGGTCCCGGATAGATTGTCATTCTAAAAAATGGGTCCTGGTGCTAAAACATTTGAAAACCACTTGCTTGAGATTGAGGAAGTTTGGATGGGTAGGGTTGTAAGATCCAGGCACATTGGTGGGGTGTGTATCAATGAATACGGAAAATAGAATGAGGTCTGGCTAAAACATACCTTACATCTGCATAGGAACACAAACATTTGCACAGTGATGTCACATCATCACTGGCTATAACAGCTCTATGAGACACTAGAACACAGGTGGCAAACCAACAGTATGAAGTCTAAAGGATCTGAACTCAGGCAACTTAGATCCCATTCTACCAGCCCTTCCTTCCTTGTTTCTATATCCCCTCCACATTCTTTTCCTACCCTCCCATAAAGCCAGTGGTTCCCAAACGTACCTGGGACATGCTGCCAATGTAGCTTCTTCTTTCTGGCTCAGCCAGGTGCTGCCATCTTGGACCTTGCAAAATTTCATGAGATCCAAGATGGCTGCATCCAAACCTCGTGAGATTTGGGCGCTGCCATCTTGGATCTCACAAAAGATCCAAGATGGCAGTGCCCCATCATCTTGGATCTCATGAGGTTTCACAAGGTCCAAGATGGTGGCGCCCAGAGGAACAGGAAGGAGGGGCTACTGGGGACATCCTGTGCCCGCTGTGTATGTGTGCCATAACACCATAAGGCAGTGGTTCCCAAACTGGTGGGTTGCAACCCCCCAGGGAGACATGAAGCAGGGTGTTACAAAGCAGGGCTTTGTAAACAAGCTGTGGAGGAGATCAGAGGGGGCTAGAATCCAGGATCCTGCAGGAGGCCAGCGCTGCCTCCCAGGTAAGTAAAAAAAGTCCCTTGTCCCAATCTCTGCAGGACTGCCGCTACTCTCCCACCTGCCCATGGAAACCCTTACCTGGTTCCAAATTCCCCTGTTGAAGTTTGGAAAGCACTGCTATAAGGCATCCTAATGCACACTGTTGGGACCCCCTGCCCTGCAGTAATCTGCGGAGAAGCTCCTTCCTTCCCTCCCCCATTGCCAGGAAACTTGGAATTCCAAGAGATGCTGCAGGCACCAGACTTTTTTCTTCCTCTCTCACATCCCTCCCCACATCCCTTCATCGACTAAGAAGAAAGGCGCCAGAGGGAGTTATCTTGTTGTTGTTTTTTGCAAGGGCTACTTGTGCAATGGCAAAAGAAAGTCTTTGAGTTGCTTGCCAGTTTCCTTCCCCAGCTCCACAGACTTTTACAAAAAAAATCTCATCACTTCCTAAGGTTGCAAATAAATCTACTGATAATGTGTATGAGAAGGGACGCAGAATTGCCTTCATTCATCTAAGGTTGTCATTACTGTTCTCTTCACAGGAGTCCTGGGAAGAAAAGCAAGAGGATATGAGAGTCTGTCTTGAAGAAATACTTGGAGCTGGAAGGTGGTTTTTTTTTTCCTGGTTTTTTTTTCAAAAAGGGAAATTAGGTCTCATAACCGCAGCGAGAGCTGTCAGGAATCAGCATGTGTCACCATATGTTTTAATAATTTCAGCTTCCTTACATGTCTTTGGGGAAATCGTGGCAGGGGTTTGATGCTCTCCTCCTGGTCGCCAGCTCCAGGCTGCGCTCATCAATAAAATATTTGGTCTATATTCGCTGCAGTTAGCCTCCGATGAAAGCAGGTGCATTCGCAAAAGCTCCCTCTTTAATTACTTGTTGAGAGAGGGGGATGAAAAGGGAGACAAATGAGAAGGGAAAGAGGATGAGAGATCGGCAGGAAAAAAAGAAGCGTTGGAAAGCAGAGTTCCATCCAGCAGGGTTGGCTGGCTAATTACAGCAAACACTTACTTAAAGGGGTGTTAGCTGTTGTCTGTTAGATGGGTGAACAAATGAACAAAGGTTTTAATTGTGCCTCCTTCTCCAATGTTATTATGGAGCCGTGGTAGCATACATCTTCGTTCCATTCCTTAATTGTTTCTTTGGTTTCCTCTGTTCAGCATTCCCTGCTTTTGGGATTCTTGTTTCACTACCACAGCAATATTCACATGTTACGTCAAACACGGCAGCCCAATCCGAACCCTCCACTGGAACAGGCAGGCTGGTCAGCCTGCACTGTGTCCAGCAGGCAGCTGGAGGCCACATCAGGGGTATTTTCTCCTGACCCCAGTATAAACCTCAGCAACCACAATAGGGCTACTCAGATCTGCGCCAGCAATTTTGCTGGCGCAAATCTGAGCAGTCCGCGTAAGGCTGACCGGGCTAGGGACAGGGGTTAGGACCCAGCATAAGTGCTGGATCTGTCTCCACCCTATTCCCAGGCTAGCTCATCCACTCTCTGCCCTCCTCATGCCCTGCAACACCCTTCCCACACCCTGAACGTGGCCGCTGTGCCAGCCCCAGATGCTTCAGTATGGCATGTTTGTGACACTCTTAGGCCAGCACAAGTGACATGTGCCAGCCAAGTGCGCAATAGGATTGCGCCAACAGGCAATTTGTGTGCAGTGGACACCAGATGTTTCCAGCCTTCAAATGCCAATGGGCACTACAAGAGGTGGAAACAAATGAGGGAAAACCAAAGGAATAAGGCCAGGCAGACACTTTGGCAACACCCCTGTCTCCTCCACGAAGTTGCCTCTGTGGCCCTCACCAGCCTTGCCCACTCTGTCCGCCTCACCTGATGGACCCCACCTGTCCACTGATGGATCCTACGTGCCTGCCGGAGCAGGTAAGCAGTGCTGGAGGTGGGGTGGGTAGGGAGGGGCAAAACTGGGAGGAGCAAGAACAGAGGTGGGGAGGCTTGGGGGGGGTTGGATTTGGTGGAGAGTGCTAAGTTCTCAACAGCTGCCGAAAGTGCCTTCTTGTTATATTTTTTGAGATGATGGAGGAAATAATATAAATATGAATATGCTGCTTCTCCTCCTGCAGAGTGGTTTACTCAGAGCTCCAACACTGATGATCACTAACAAGAAATAACTCAGAGACTTCTTTAACAAAACTTCTATATTATTGTAGTTAATCTTCTTTACATCTGTTTCAGCAACTTCAGCAAACTCTGTACATAGCTTCTATAAATCAATGTTCAGCTCTCATCCAAAAGACTTCTCTCAAGCACACACACTTCAAACTCTCGCTGTAACTGACAGTTAAACACTTAACTTGACAGTTAAACCTCTAAACTTTCCAAACTCTCCAAACTAAATGGTAACTTGTATCCCTGGTCTTTATATATTCTCCAGTCATCATGATCACATGACCTTATCACCAGGCAAACTCTCCGCTGTCTCTGGGCAAATTCACATGTTACCATTTTAACTCTTATCTCCGGGCAGATCTCTGTGTTACCATTTGCTCATATCACCAGGCAGAATCTCATGTTGCCATTCGGGATCCATGTCTCCAGGCAGAAACCTACCATACTAGTCTGTAAATTTCCTCTGCCCCATTTCAATATCCCAACACTTCTGCTATCAGCCTTGCCTACATTTGAGAGGTTTAGTCCCTGGATTCACTTTTAAAAGGAGTGTGTCTAGTCTTTCACTGAACAAATGCACTTGTATGCAAACAAATATAATATATGGATACCCCTTAGGGAAATGTCTAAAATTAAGTCCACCACATGGGCAGTTTGCCATGATGTTTTGTTCCTTCCATCCATTTCTACCTTTCCACCCTCAAGCCAGGGACTTCAGTGCCTAGAAAAATATTGGGTCCCCCCCCCCCCAAAAAAAAAATTAAAGAGAGGCCCTGATATGATTATAGGGTGATTTCATCATGTTTCTATTGCACAGCATTTTGTCTTTGGGCACACAGGCTCCAAAAAGAAGGTTGACCCAACCAGCATCAGTAAAACACCCCACAAGGTGCATTGCAATCGTCTGTGTGATCTCATCAAAAGCCCTTGTTTGCTGTGTTTGATCGTCTTTTCCATCACATACAGTATATCACTTATTGCATCAGTACTATGAAACAAGGGAACCGGGAATGAACGAAGCTCTGGAAAGCCACAGCAAATTGCGAATGCAATGCGCACAGTGCTCTGGGCATGATACGGAAATTAAAAGCAGAACAATGGAGGATCCCTGAAGCATCCATTCCAAAGATCTGGCTATGCAGAACTTGAGAATCTGGGGGAAATTCAGATAAGAATTTCAAAAGCATCTCCATTAAGGATTCATCACCCTGGTGAGGGGGGAGAATATCCAATAGTATCCCTAGAATCTCCCCCTGTGGCACTGTCTTGCAAAAAAAAAAAAAAAGTCTTTTTCCCTGAGAATGAACGAGCCTTTCTATTTCTTTCTGCTTCTTTTTCTCCAGCATCAGCTTTCTCCTTCCTTTGCTTTTATGACTTATGGGTGAACGCAGAGAAAAAGCAATGCTCCTATTACTTATTCATATATTATCTCTTTAAAGCTGGAGCATGCAAGGATTCACAAAGAGTCCTTTTGTAGAGATATAAATACATACACGGATCCGTCTGCTAAGTCCTTGCAGTGTATGACGGTGGTCAATTTTTAATTCTTTGGCCAAAGGTCATGGGATGAGGATCTTGCGAAAACAGAGGCCAAATCCTTGGGTCTCCAGGGGATTTATGTGGCATTTAACAGGCTGCGAGTTTGCAGGGGGAAGCGCAGAGAGTCCCTGGCATGGCTAAATTATGCATAATTACGTTGGCGCTCCAAGTTCTTTGCTTTCTTTTGTGTGTGCGTGTGTGTGCTCCGGAGTCTCACTCTCCGCTCCAGGGCTCTAAAGAAGGTGCTCATCAAAATGACAAGAGTCAAACCAATGGGGAAGGCATCGCCCCCAATTCCCAGAATCAAATCACGAGACAGCGATAGGGATTGAATGAGGGCATTCATACTCTGCTTGGAAACAAGAGACAAGTGAGAACACAATCCTAACCTGGAGTGAGGCCAGCACAGTTCGGCTAGCACAGTTTGGCTGGCACAAGGGCCACCATAAAGAGTGCTTGGACCACTCTCACAGCCCAATCCTAAGTAAGGCCGACATAGTAAGACCGACATAGCAGGGCTGTATCCTAAAGCCCATTAGGAGGCCGCAGCAGCAACGTTCAGGACAAGGGGAGGTTTTTTCCCTTGCACCCGCATAGATCCCCCTTATCAGCCTGCTCGGATCTGCGCCTGCTGTTTTGCAGGCTGAGAGGAACATGGACAGGAGCGGGGCTGAATCGGGGCTGCCCTGGCCGGGGGCGGACTTTAAGATACAGCACTAGGGCCATCTAGTGTCACCGCCTATGTCGCCGCCCACTGTGCTGCCCAGTTATGCCCCCAGAACGCCTTCGGGGAGGCCCTGCACTGACCGAGCAACACCGACGCTCGACTGGCGCAAGGCCGGCGCTGCTGATGGTCGCAGCAGCACCCGAGCGCCAGCACTGCTGCTTGCACCAGCCCAGCGCCATAGCGCCGATGTAGACGCGCTTGACGGCACGTTTGTGACAGCGTTCGGCCAGTGCAAGAGTGTAGCACCAGTGCAACGGGGGTATAGGATTGTGCTCTAAGTCAGGGAGGATGGCACATGTCTCTGTGCTGACCTCTCTGACTCCTAGAGTGGTCCAAACATATTTTACAGTGGCCCTTGTGCTGGCCAAACTTTGCTGGCCTAACTGTACTGTGCCAGCCTAGCTCCAGGTTAGGATTGCGCCCTGAATGTATGAAGTTCTCATCCATCCATCCATCCTCATCAATACTGTCTGCATTGACTGGCAGCAATTCTCAATTCCTCAAATTAATTCCAGAATTGAAGCATGTATAGTTTGCCGCAGTTTTCCACTCCAACTTTTCCTTTTATTTCCATCATCTCTCCCCTCTGTATTACCAACATGCACATTGACACAAGACTTACAAAAAAAATCTTTATGTAATCATATATACAGTTGCATCAATTCTTTTAGTACTGGCATAGATTCCTGCACTTTGGCAAAACACTGTACAAAAAGAATTCCATTGCACATACATGTTCAACTGCATGTTATTTGCTTTACTATGGTGTTTAATCAGTACAAATGTACAAATTGCCAGTTCTATCACACCTTGTTTGCTTTGTTGTAGTATAGCACATGTACCAATTGCATGTACAATAGCATCCAGTCTACTTTGTTGGGGTGATCAATCAATGCAAAGAAGTGTGCAACAGTAAAATATTTTCAGTAAAACACTGCACAAAAAGAGATACATGAACCCCATACTTTGAGCCCCCATTCTTCTTACAAGCTTCTTGCTCACTTCCTCTTCACAGCTCAGCATTCCTGCCTATAGATATTTTCCCTACTTTAGCATGATCCATTTCCCCCGAGGACTTGCTAAGTGCTCTGGTAGTGATGGCCACTACCAGCTAAGATTTACAGGGAGTTCTGGAGTGGCAATTAGCATGGCACTTTGCACAAAGTGTACTTCCACGCGAATGAATCACTACAGCCATCTTTCAGCTATGTGGGCCTGGAACATGATTTCCAACACTTCAGTCCATTTTTATGACTTCAGCAATGGCAATAGTCCAGCCATTGACTATTGGCTGCCAAAAGAAATATGCTGTGCGTGAGTGTATGTGTAAAATGTGTCTTGCAAAGTGCATTGCATGTCTCACTGTAAGCAGCTGAAGCATTCCAAGCTGCCTTAACACAGAGAATTTAAGTTTGCAGAGGCTGGTGGGGAATCCAAGCAGATTTTTCAGCGAGGCATTTGGGGAGATGAGCTTAGGCATTTCTCTCCCTTAAGAAGAAAAAAGATCACCATGGTGGGAATATTTGATTTAAATGGCTTTGAGACATCACTACGGACTTGCCTAGATGAGCCAAGGAGGGAAAGCTTTTCTTTTTTATTATTATTTTGCAACACTTGGCACTGCAAAGAATTCAAAGGAAAGTGGCAGGTTAAAATTAAGGAAGATGCCTTCTGCGTAACAGACCCGAACTCCATTTAACTCAGGGGTGCGAGCTGGAGGTTGAGCTGTTGCCTTGCCTTAGAAAGCTAAGCAAGTTGCTTGGATGGGAGACTGCAGGCGCCCTCAGAGTAATGGAAGAGTGGGATGTGGAGGAGTCGGCTGGCAAAACACACACACACACATACTACTAAGAGCAAGCAAAGCTGGTCTGAAGCTTCGTTTGCAGCTGCCGGCGAGAGCTTGGAAAGTGCAAGAGCTGGTAGATGAAGCCCAGACTTTGGAGGGGATGCGGGAGCCCTAGGGACCCTGAGGGCCGACCCTGACCCCCAAGGAAAGACCTGCGGCAGAGAGGCCCCCCTGGGGACAAGGAACAGGCTGAGGGCAATCGGGAAGCCCTTGAGACCAGATGCCGGCAGTCTGGGAGCCTGGCGCCCATCTTTGTAACCCTTTGCTGACCCTGTGAAGCAAGAGGGCCTGATGAACACAAAGGCTTTGACCAAAATAAACCACAGCTGCAAAAGACCACCTGCTGTCGAGAAGCTCTTTGCCCGCCGTGGTGAGTTGTACCGAAGGCCTTTTCCTCTCTCTCACCCTACCATCTCCGGGGGGGGGGGGGGCGCCCAGGGCGGACAGATGGACATGACAGGTACACACCTCCATACCCCCTAGTTATGCCACTGTATCAAGAAATCATTCAGGGCCATTATTCGTTTTAGTCATTTGCCTGTCTAAGGAATAGTCAATCATCAGCCACACTTCCAACTGCCTTGAGTAAAAATGTCCTCATAACCACCATCAGAGCTCTGTTGTCCCTGAGAAGGTGAATCAGGTGATCCTGAAGGGTATTTGTGGTCTCTGCCCCCCCCCAAGCACCATGGCCTTGGTGGGACCAAGTGGGACCACGTGGGACCAAGTGGGAAAGTGGGACCACTCTCAGGAAACCTTTCAACGGCCCAGTGTCCACCCATTACTGGCCTTCACTGCATGTGACCATGCATGATGGGCCTGCCTTCTCCTGCATCACCTGATGCAGGCTGGTCCATTTGTCTTTCAGTTCCCCACAAGCCACCGGTAAATTCACTGCCACCACCTAGGCAACCCGAGGCACAAAGGGAAGACATTGGAGCAGCATGTCCTCATTCTGCATGGCAAGTGACCCCTCCAGGGGTGGCCTTGGTAGTCTCCAGCTAGTCTGCAGCTAGTCAGTGGCAGTTTGACTGCTGATCCTCATCACTCCAACCCTCTTGATTTGAGTCTTTCTAACACAGCCATGGACAGGCAGCATAGCCGTGTTGATGCACTATCCCTATAACCTGAAAAGTGACACCTCTTACCAATTTGGAGATAGGGGAGCTTTGAGCTTCTTGTAGCAGATAATAGCATCATTAACACCTAAGGCAGTCGGTGGAAGTGCATCCGTCACTCTCTTTCAGCTGTCACAGATACCAGGAGTGCAAGAAGAAGGAAGGAATATCTGGAATTTTAACAGAGGTTATGTCGGCTTCCTCTTTTGTGTGCACATTGTACTTGGTCCATGGTACTCTTGCCCTTTCCCACAAATACAGACTTGCCCCGGTAGCCACTGGGCTTCCAGACCCTTTCCCCCTGTGGATACCTGAAACCATAGATACTGGGGGCTCCTTTTTAAAGATAGGGAACATCTTTTGCTGCAACAAAGAAAAAAAAGGAGATTTGTTGTCATTACAAATAAATAACAATAGATAATACAATAACTGTATCTTCCTAAATCATAATAAAAGAGCGGTTCAAGAAGACAGTGAGAAGATAGGTCAGGAAGAGGGTTTGGATTTAATGACCGCGAATAAAAATTCTGCTACCGAGATGGAGATGGACGCCGTATTATCGCTCAAAAGGGTGAGAAGGGGGTCAACAGAGGAGACAGAAAGAAAATACAGGAGGGGTTCAAGAAGTTTGTCTCTCAGAGATTGGTGAGCCGGGCAGCGGACAAGTACGTGGTCCAGAGTATCCGGTTCCGAGAAACAAAAAAAGCAAAGTCTGTTGTCACGTGGAATACTGGCGAATCTACCAGAATGTACAGCTGAGGGAAAGATGTTTAGTCTCGCCAGCATAAAAGCTCTTCTCTTGCTGGAATTGGTTAGTTTGCTGAAATAATTGGCGGGACGACCAAGTGAGGGGGGAAGACCAAAGAAGAGAGGGGAGCAAGTGGGGTTCAGATCAGGGGAGCAATCCAAAATGCCTGTTGGGTCAGGGCTATTGCAAATATGCCATAAGGCATGTCTGCAACCGAAATGGTGCTGGGCCGACCAAAACTGCACATTAGCAATGTAGACTGCGGAAAGGTACACAAGGACTGAAATGGAAATCTGCAGCAAAACATGCATGCACAGTGGTTTGTATACTATTTGGATTTTAAATGGTGGTGGTGATGGTGGTCAAACAATGGCGTGTAAGGTCCAGTTTGGGAGCATTAAACAGGAACAAGTGATTCAGAACACCAAAATCTGGAGTCGCATACAAATGAAGAGAACAGATTGTGAGCAGATACACAGCTCAGAGATGGATACATGCTTTGCACACAGAAGCTCTCAGCCTCTATCCCTGGCCTCTCCGGAGGGCTCCCTGAAACCCTGGAGAAACTGCTGTCAGTCAATGTGAGACAAGCATCTGGCCCCTTATAAGATAGCTTCCTAGACACACAGATTCCTGCAGCATTCTGTATCAGAACCTTCTGTCACATGAGCCAATCCCAAAGTCCCTTGCCAACACACAAAGGTGAAAAGCAACAATCTGAAAGCGAAACAAGGATGGGTGGTAAAATTTTAACGGCCCTGATGATGGCTTAGCACTGGTGCTTATCAGGACAAGGCAATTTATTCCAGAGGTGTGTTGGGCTTTTCCTGTGGGTCCCACTTGTTCGATCTAGGGGTCAAGTTTAAAGACTTGAATCAATGGGATTTTGCACCTTGCATACACAACTAGGATCCGTCTGTCGAAATAGGCATTGCCTTCAGATGGAGAGCAGCTTTACTGATGCACATGTGAAAGTTGCCAAACAAGAACTCTTGATGTGATTGCACATGCTGTTGCAGTCAATCTTCAATTTCCTTTCCAGGCCTGGCCTTAACCCAATGTGACCAATGTCCTGATATTGTGCCCTGTGCTTTGGGGCCCCCGCGCCTACACAGGGAGCATATCACCTGCTGCTACAGCTGGGATCTTTATGGACTGTAAGTCAGTGGGGCGAACACAGCAGGTCAACGTTCACTTTGGACCATCCCACCTGCCCCGAATGGCCCAAAATGGGCTTCCTGAAGGAGTTGGTGGAGATGTCATCACATCACCACCAACTATTTCCAGGTGCTATGTTATGTTTGGCACCATAGGTACCATTCTTGGTGAGTGGGGGGGGGGGCTGTGGGGAGGGTATGGGCCCTGAGTTAATGCCCTGCATTTGGCCCTGCCACAGCTGGAGCCAGCTCTGTTCTTTTCATTGCAAGATGCAAGAATATCCACTACAAACAGTGAATGGAACTTGTTGACTGCAAATGGTATTTCGTGGCTCAGAAATTCAAATTATGCTGCTGGAAGCAGCAAAAATGGCACCTTGTGACCACAGCCAACTCCTAAGGGCACCTGACTTTGGGAGAAACAAGGGTAATGAAACAATAGAAGGATTTCCACCTCTAACCATCCTCACCAACCTTATGACTGAATTCAGGGTGCAATCCTAACCAACTGTCCAGCACTGACATAGCTGTGCCAATTGGGCATATGCTGCATCCTGCAGTTGGGGGGGGCAGCCTTAGAGTCCTCCTCAAGGTAAGGGAATGTTTGCATCTCCCTTGCATCTTGCACTGCCCTTACCCCAGTACTTGAAAGTTAGTTAGGGTTGCGCCCTCAGTCACTGTTGGCTTCTGTTGGAACGGTGTCAGGTCACAAGCCTGGTTCCACATGCTAATACTACAACCTACTCTTGGCCAGTTAAACTGGCATGATGGAGGAATCTATTTGGGTAATCTTATTAGTCAACTTCACACTGCCAAGGAGCAATGGCATCACTGGGGGGGGGTGGCATCAGCTGGGTTTGGCAACCTGGAGTTTTGGTGGGGGCGAGATGACATCATCATATCATACATCACTTCTGGGTTGCCAGGCTTTTGCTGCCAGAGAGAGGAGAAGCTGGCAGTGGTGCATTGGGTGCAAGCGTGCATCGTTTCCGGCTGCAGGAAGCATCAATGACTCTCCTGCCCACTGTTCTTAAATGACAACCGAGCTTCCTGCCAGCCAAGCTGCAGCATCCCTGAGGCTGACACCCCCTTAGCACCCTCTTATGTCTGGTAGTCACACCCCCTGCACCCCATTGATACACCACTGTCAAGGAACATAGGAAACTGTCTTCACTTGAGCAGACCATTCATCCGTCTCATTCAATATTAGCTGACTGACAGTGGCCTTCCGTGTTTTCAGACAGTAGTTTTTCTCTCTCTCTCTGCCCTTTCTGGAGCTTCTGTGTGCAAAACAGATGCTCTTCCACTGTGTCCGGGCCCCTCCCGTTCTATCAACCTTGCCTTTGCCATGCAACAATCACTGACATCAAATACCGCTCTGAAGCAAACAGAGAAATAAAGCTGTTGCTCACTGAAAAAAGCAAAACAGAAACCTTGAAAAGCTTTCTTCAAGAAAACAGTGCCCTGAAATCTTCCTTCTTAGTCACCAAACCCTTTAAAGGGACGTTTAAAAAAAAAAAGATTTGCTTTGTGGATTTCAGGCTGTGTTTGTATTTCTGTATTCTTGTAAGGAGGTCAGAGAGCCTGCTCCGACGTTTTGCATCCTGCATGTTGCGACAAATAGCAGGGCGGGTTGAAACAGACGCATGATGAGATGGAAAATACCTTTCAAGTTGTCCACGTCCCATAGACCTGAGATTAAAAAAAATGACTCCTTGAACTGCTGAGGATCCCTCCCTGTGTCCCACGAGGGAACTGAGGAGTCCAGTGTTGCATGTCACAAATTTCCTGGGAACCTGAAGGTAGGGCTGAGAAGGATCTTCCTCTGGAATCTTGGAGAAACCCTCCAGTTAGAGCAGGTCAGAGCCGTAACGAATGAATACTGCACCTAGGGCAAGAAAGTTTCTGTGCCCCCCCACCTTGGGAGCCTGGGAGCTTTCCTGCCAACTGAGCAGCCCGGAGCCTGAGCAAGGCTCAGAGACAGAGCAGACGCTTTGCATGCAGAAGGTCCCAGACCTGCTGGGGGGGGGAATGAAAAGGCACCCCCCTGTCCTCTCCGCCCTGCATTTCCCACACACTGCCTGCATGGGCACCACAACAAGCACCCATGGCCAAGGGAAAAGGGACGACGCAGTGCCTTCTCCCTCTCGCCCCGTCCCACATGTCTGCAGAGCTGAAATTCTTCTTGCCCTGCCGCCACAAGAAGCCGACTGTGGCCGCGGCTCCGGCTCCCCTGCAACAGCCAGCACACTTGACCAAGCACTGGGCATGCTGCTGGCGGTGAGGGGGAGCAGCCAGGCCGGCTTGACCCAAAAGCCACTGCTTTCCCGCAATCTGCAGGGGCAGCGCCCGGGGAGCCAGCAGCCTGCTGGAGAGAGGAGAACAACACTTTTACTCCCAGATCACTAATCAAAGAGGGGGGAGGCACGCTGCAAGGTGGAGCTGGGGAAAATCCTGTGCCCCTTTTAATTCAGCGCCTGGAGCAGGTGCTCCTCTAGCTCCGCCCTAGTTTCGGTACTGGTGCAGGTAACACAGAGTTAGATGACCTGCTGATGGTCTACTATTCAAAGCAATGCCGTATGTTCTCGCCTTGGGGATGAGATGGTACATTTATGCCTCCTACGGAGTCAGATCATCGTTCCATCTATCTTGGCATTCTGTACACAGGCTGGCAGCAGCATTGGAGAGTTCTAAAGGGGGCTTTGCCCCAGCTCTCCTTGGCATCAGGGGCTGAAGCTGGGATCTTCTGCAATGCAAAGCAGGTGCCCTACCACTGAGCTACACTGAATTCTATCAGTCAATTCTATGCTGCTCGAAGACCCACTTTCCTTTGTCTCACCTGAATCTACCTCTTGTCTGTTTCATATGACAATCCTACGTTCTAGTGTTGTGAAGGTGGAAACAGAGTCTCATGATTCACTGTCTCCAGCGGCACCAACTTGCCGGGAACATAGGGGGTGCCCATAGCCATGCCCCCGATGTTGGCGTGGCCATGCCCCCGATGTCGGCGTGGCCAAGCCCTCTGACATGGCCACACCTCTTGACCAGCTCTCGACGACAGGGGGTGTGGTCAGGCGATGACAGGTGGTTCTCGCCTGACCATGCCCCCTGTCATTGCTGCGGATCTCAGAAGGGGCTGCATTGCAAAGCAGGGCCGCGTCCTGATCCATTCACGCCACGGCCTGGCTCTGCAAGAGGCTGGTTTGCAATGCAGCCCACCCCGGCTTCAGATGGGGGTGCTGCTCGTAGCACCCACTTCTGAGGCCAGGGCGGGCAAGCAAGCAATCGCCTGCCCCCGCCGGAGAAGTGGCTGTTCACGGCACCTGCCCAGGGCAGGCAAACCAACGAGCTTCTTCCCGCCTCGGGAAGGAGCTCTCTGGCTGGATCACACTGCCCTCGGCTCAGCCTGTTCATCACTGGGCCCAGCGCCGAACATGAGGGTGCTGCTCAATTTGGGGGTGCCCAACATTGTGGGTACTGAGCACCCATTGCAAAATTATTGGGGGTGCTGACAGCATACCAGCACCCGCAGAGTTGGCGCCTATGACTGTCTCTAAACCATGCCTGATTTTATAAATGCATTTCATGACTTCCTCTTATGGTGCAATCCTAACCCATTTTCCAGCACCAGGGTAAGGGTGATTCAGCTCCAAGATAAGGGAACAAACATTCCCTTACATTCAGGAGGCCTCCATGACTACTACTACACTGCAGAATGCAGACCGTACCCCATTGGCACAGCTTATATCTGTGCTGGAAAGTTGTTTTGGATTGCACCCCAGATCATCTGTTTCTTTAATAAAATAGTCCTTTGGCCTTCCATTATATGCTTTGATTATATGCCCCAGTCCCCGCCTGATTTAAAATAAACTTGATTGGCTCTGCCCCCCACCTGGTAGGTTCCAGGTCATGCACATCCCCTAATTTTGGATTTCAGGGAGTGGCCTCCCTACTGCAGGGCAAAGGAGGGGGAATCCTCTTCTGCTTTTAATGCCAGCTCCCTGGGAAGGGGCAATCTGGGTGCTGATTTTGACATATTTATCATCACAAATACACTATACAAATAAGGACTTGGAGTTCTGCCACAATTTTCAGAGTGCTCAGCACAGGTATAAATGAAGATCCGAGCTGCACAATCACAAGGGAACAAAGGCTGACCTTGCTTGCAGAAGGAGCTGAACAGTTTTTGCTTCTACTCCAAGAATGAATGAATTGAGTTTATTACGGTCTTAGACCAGTACAAGATGCATCAGCTCAATTACACAAAATGTAATCCTTAAATATAATCTTATGTACATAAATACGTCACAAATGCACAAAGTAAACATAGGGACAAATAAGCCAGAATCCAAGACAAACTCAAGATTACACATAGAAGGCACAGTAAAAAGGGGCAGGAAAATGGAAAAAGGACTCTACGACATCCGTAAGACATAGGGAATAGTGGCCAAAAGGAAAAAAAGGGGAACTTATTGTACCTTCTTTGGGGCGCTTAAAAAGGGTCCACAGTAAATCTGGATTATAAGGCACCCACCATTCCTTGAGGTCAGTTCAAAAAGAGATTAGACAAAAATCAACCAACAAAAAGGGTTGACTAAGAAGTGGCGAGTATGAAACTCAATGCCACAGGATCAGTGGGACCATCTAAGGGCCAGGTTCCAAAGAGATCAGAAGGGCACCTGAGGGGCAGCCGAGTAATTTAACTTTAACAGTAATTTATTTATACCACAATGATAACACAATGTGACTTTAAAACTCGTGAAGGACACAGTCGTTCACAGAAATGCCCCTACTGACAATATACAATTGGAGAACTGTCTGGTTGACAAACTTAGCCGAGTCTCATTTTATCGGCCTACAAGTTCTCCACAGAGTTAATAAAATCATAAGTCAGAGGGGGAACAGTTTGAGCCTGGGCATCAACTAAGGTAAAAACACCCTCCTGTGTACGTCTGACCACAACACAGGGAAGGGAATAAGGGCACATGGTGGGTACGAGAGGTTAAATCAAGGATTGACGAGCTTCTGTTAAGGAAATAAGAAACATCATAATAATCTAAGTCAAGTGGGGATCCAAGATACACTGAACTAGGAGAAGAGCCACTTGAGCACTCAGAGCCATAACTTGTCCTCTTGGGTTGGGGGGTCTGTACTTTTTTGATGTTTCCAAGTAATTTGTCTCTGGCTTCTCCCAACATCTCAACCACTCTTTGCTGTTCAGAATGAGAAGGTTGCTTGGCAGCAGTCACACATTGATTAGTCAGTGCCTCCAGACGCTCACTGGCTCCACATTTAGAGGCTACTGCCTCGCAAGGTATTAGGGGAGCAGAACTACAAGGAGGCCAACACACGTGGGCAGGTTTAAGGACAGAGGCAGACTGAAGCGGGGGGCATCACCCCCATTGTCTACGATGGTCTTAGGCTCAGCTGCAGGAGTAGTATCCTTGGACCGTTGCGGAGTGGGTATAGTAATATAGAGAAGGCAGATTTCAATTTATGAAGACAATTTTCTAACAGAGAGATGTCTTCATTCACCTCGGAGAATCTGAGGGGAGAACAAGCACCAGCCCCACCTCCTCTACTACGCTCACATCCATGGGTTAACAGACAAGGCTGGGAAGGCCAGTCCTCAACTGAAGTGATAGGGAAAGTGGAAGTCAGGCCAGTTTTTCTTAATCCAAGGGGCCTCCTTGGCAACAATGGTTTAATAATAAAATCCTGGAAAACCCATCTCAGTATTATATTAAAACTGTTCAGTAGGCCTTTCTTTTCAAGGAGCAGCCTAGGTATTCGGCCAGAGTTGAACTGTAGGAGCACACAAATTGCAGTCATATAGAAAGGAAGATATTCCACTGCTGTTAAATCGACAGTAGCAATATCAAGGCCAAGGAGCTGGGAGATCGATTCACGGATCCTAAATTTGTTTACCCATTTGCCTCTATTAAGCAAAGTAGGACCAATTTCCAAAACCAACTGGGTTGGTTGACAACAAGAACTTTTCAGGGGCGCTGTATCATGGAGGCTTCTCTCCCGGGCCAATGAAATCCGAAGAAAATCCCCTTCAGCTGTCTGTTCCCTGCAAAGGGCCCGATGTGCCCCATCCAGTCATTTGGACATAGCATTCAATTGTTTAGAGACAAAAATAATAGTATTGCCAACCGCCATGCAAAATTGGGCCAAAATAGTCAATAGATGGTCACAATTGAGCTCCTCTGCTGAGCTCTCAACATAAGCCATAGGGGAGTTGGCGTCTACTAAACAAGTTGGGTGAGATAAAGATAAAGGAGACCGGGAGTCTTTCAGCTCATCAGAGTCCTGGGCAGAAGTGAGTTTAACCGGAGAAGCAAGATTAATCAGCTCACCCATGGCACTTGACCAAGCCGGAAAATCTCCCAGGTGAAGTTGTTTGGCAGCTTTTAGAGGGGAATTGCCGGAATCTGGAATATGTCTAGGCTTCCTTCTTTTCCCCATCGTTAAGTCAGCGTGAAATCCTCATAAATCCTCATGCATCCTCATTCGCAGAGATAAAAAAGGTAAACAACATCGTATCATCAATTCCATGGGTCAATTCAGTGGTGTCATCCTACCGGTACGCTGGGTGGGACATCCGGGTGATCGGCAGCCCGCCCATCGCGTACCGCAGCATTACGCCATTTGGGTAACCAGTTACACCACTTGCGCACGTTACGCAAACAGCGTAATGCTGCGGTACGCGACGGACCGGCTGCCGATCACCTGGATGTCCCGCCCAGGGTACCGGTAGGATGACACCACTGGGTCAATTAACCTCTCCCCAACAAGGAATAAATCTTTCTGATAAGTAGGGCTGGTTAAATAAAAAAGTAAAGCCAGAGCACTTTACAGTGCTGGTGCTCCGGCAGCCATCTTGGCCCCTCCCTCCCTACTCCAAGAAGCGGGAATCACAAACGTGGGGAACTGCATATATTCATAGTGTCGCTGGGAGGGACGTCCCTCTCTGTACTTCTTCCCTTGGCGCTTTTGAAATGACAACAGTGAGGGTGCCATCCAAGGCCTCTGTTGGGCTGATGCTGGCTGCTAACTGAAGGCCATGCTGCACTGCTCCTGCACCAGCCAATTTGGTTCTGGGTGGGGGGCTGGCGGGAGGGAGGGTGTTTCTGCATGGGCCAGGAGGCATGCCAGCCTGGGGAGGGGGGGCGGAGCTGGGATGTGGCCATTAGGATGTGGCCAATTTGGGCCGTGCAGCATCCTCAACTCTGCACCTGCTCAACAGGTGCAAATCCTAGGGACCCATCAGTGCGGCTGGGGCTTACCCAGCAAATGTGCCCTTGCCCCAGAGAGGCTCCAGCCAGCTCCTAACTTATACTGGATACAGCGCAGGCCCGCCAGCCTTGCCATTCCAGCGCAAGTTAGGATTGCACCCTGAGTCAGGTTCTAGGATATTTGAAAAATGTGGTTTTCTCATATGTCTCCTGACATTCATCAGGAGAGAGAGAGAGAGAGAGAGAGAGAGAGAGAGAGAGAGAGAGAGAGAATGCTTTCTCTCTCCCTTTCTTCAGCTGAACAGAAACATAAGGGGATAGATGAATGGGTGCCAGAAAAACTTCTGTTAGGAGGAGGGAGAGGGCGGAGGGAGACTCAAGAAATGCTTTGAGTCTCCTTGTCTTTTGCTAGTGCCACCTAGATTATTATTATTTAAGGAGAAACACAAGCACAGTGATAATAGAAAATAATTTAGAAGGGAACAAAACACACCTTCAATAAGGATATTAAAAGAAAACCCAAGATTTCAATCTCGGATTCTTTAATATCCTCTTTTGTTGGGTTCCTAGATATGTCTCTCTCAGGGTGTGTGTGTGTGTGTGTGTGTGTGTGTGTGTGTGTGTGTGTGTGATAAAAAGGGAGAGAAAGAGAAATCACATATAGTAAAGTGAATTTAAAAATCAACCTGCTAATTTGGATTTAAGTTGCAGCGATTTGATGCAGGACCAGCCAGCGTTCTGAGATGTCGTTGCCAAGGTCAGGGTCAGCATCTGCCTTTGAGCAGAGAACCCACTGCAGATGTCTGCCCTGACCCCAACCCGGGAAAATGGGCCCAAGGTAGTAACCAAGGGCCACCAATCAGATAGAGCCCCTCCCCTCTCTTCTTATTGTGAATGGTAACCATTCTTGGTAAGCAGCAGCAGAACAAGAGTGTTCTAATCAACAGGGACCTCTTGCCATGCTCCCCCCATTCTGCCCACCCCCCATTGCCACCCTCCCCCAACTCAGCACTGGGTGGCATCACCCCAGTGAAGCCACTGCGTACTGTAGACCTCCTTCTTTCCTTGTAAAATCCTCAACATTCTATCCAATCTAACCCTCTCCCAAGTCAGTCGCATTGTTTGTCCATTGGCTGTGTTATTGTGAGAAGGGGCCACCAATCAGGTAGATTTTGGGGGGGAGGGGTGGAAGTCTCTGTCCACTTGCTTCACACTGTGCAGAATTCTGTAAGCATCAATCACAACCCTTCTCACTTGGTCCCCTTCTTTTTCTAAATGAGCAATCCTCAAATGTTGTAGCCTCTCCACGTCAACGCGTTGTGCTCAAGATCCCCATTCATTTTGGCATCCTCTCCTTTTGGCATCCTCTCCTTGACTGTACTGCCCTCCAGATCTGTGCCAGGTTACCGCAGCATTCCCGCACATCATCCCCCAGTTTTGCTTTGTTTTGTTTTATCTCAGTGGATGGTGATGCAACAAAACTTCTCCAGTTCTCAAAAGGGAAGAGAATTAAGCAGCAGTGGTATAATAATGCAGTTACTGAAGACAGGATTTTTTACAATACGTAAGAGAGGAATCCTATGTATGACTACTCAAAAGTAGGTCCTATTGCATTCAGTGGTTCTTACTCCCATGAAAGTGCAAATAGGATTGCAGGCTTACTCATTTAACTCTTTGTACTAGACTTGGGCTGCAGTCATAATCCGCAAACACGTGGGAGTAAGCACCATTGACTATAATGGGACTCACTTCCCAGTAGACATGCGTAAGATTGGGCTCTTAGTGTGGTTTTATTTAAAAATACTAACAAGTATTACAATTACTGTAATTACGCTATTAAGCCGCTGGCTTAATATTCCTACTGGCGTATTATTCCTACTCCGTGGCTTAGATGGGTGGGTTAAGGCAAGAACTACACTCCTCATACCTAGGAATAAGCTGAAGATCTTCATTGCCTTCTCTGCAGTTTGGAAGAGAGAAAATGCCATCAAAAGGCAGGGCACATCTCCCGCCTGCAGACCAAAAGACGCTGCTGTTATCCTCCATTTGCAGGCTGGATAGCAGGGAAAACAATCCCCTCGATGGAGATAAGGCAGATCTCAAATTGGAGTGCTGATCTGACTAGCCTTCCTGTGAGTTTAGGGGCTTAACCTATTATCATCTCAGCGTGAACGGGGTACTAAAGACTTCATTTGGTAGCAAGCAAAAGGAGATGCCGCTGCGGCCAGGAGCACAGTAGGAAGTACGGGTTGGCTTTCATCTTCCTTCCGGAGATGTGGAGTCCCTGCATTGCCATAATGGAAATTGAAAGTAGGGGCTTGGCAGGGTTGTTTTATGGGGCAGCACCTTGCAGGGGGCCTTGTCAGGCACAGGGTCACTCAGCAATGGAGCTGTCCCTGCAGTGAGCCCCTATTACAACAGTGTTGAACCAGTCTATAGGGTGAGTCATAAAGGTCTCCGGGATTTTTGTGTACCACTACATCGTAACAGAAAGCGATAGGGTCACAGCATTAATGGTGATGGAAGTCTCCACTCTTTGTGACACAGCAAGTGTCTATCCTATAATCCAATTCAGCCCATATTCCCACCTGGTCCACCTGAGAGATAGCCATGGTAATGCGTTGTTTCAATTCTATTAAATCTCGGGTCTGGGGTGGCACTTTGTCCTTAATGTAACACCAGAGGGAATCAATCACAAAAAGGAACCATGATGATGGACTCAGTTTTCTTGAGCTCCAGAACACAGTAAGCCTTCTCTGCACCTGACACCATCCTGACTAGTCCCCTGCAAAGGATGCACTGATTCTCTGATGCACGCTCATACAGAACAGATAAAAGGAAATACTTTTTTGCCCAGTGGGTAATTAATCTGTGGAACTCTGTATTGGAAAAGGCAGGAGCTACCCCAAGGAGTGAGGGAATGGTATCAGCAATGGCCCCTTGTCCAGGGATTATGGGGTTAATCCCAGAATTCAAGCCTCAGGAGCACAGCTGATGAGGCTGATGAGGCCAGCACAGGTGCAGATGGGCGTGGCTGATGTTAGAGACTGCCCAGCAACAGACATGGATTGGCTGGCCTCAGTATAAAGCTGGAGGCAGCAGAGGGAGAAAAGGATCTGGGATGGGACCTGGGAAGGTCGCTAGATAGGTACTGGAGGCTGGTACCTGGGAAGGAAGGTACCTGTATAGGATGGTACCTGGGATAGAATGCTGGATGGACTGCCTGCCTGCCTGCCTGCCTGGACTGACTGCCTGTTGGAAGGATTGAAGGAAGGACAGTTGGACTGGGTAAGGTAATCTCATGGTGGGGAATGACTGTGGGAAACAGTTGTTTGGCTGCCACGCCCCTGGAGCCTCCAGTGGAGGAGGCAGTTGTAGCTGGGACAAGCTGACTGCCTATTGTTTGGAGGTGGGGTTTGTTGGTAGGGTATTTTGAGCGAAGCCAGTGATGAGCACAGTCTGGAGGAGGCTGACTAGCCAGCGATCCCAGACAAAAGCTGCTGAAAGAGAGGAGGCCCAGTGGGTGACTGAACCCCCTCCCTCTTGCCTATCTCTGAGGCTGCTCTGTGGGGAAACTAGTTAGCCTAATCTGGGCATTGAGGTCCTTGGGGAGGCCCGGCAGGGAATTTGGTGGAACACTTGTCTTCCCTAACTTTAAGTTCTCTGTTGCAGGATGGGATTTGGTGGAACAAACTCCTTGCCACAGGAGGTGGTGATGGCATCCGGCCTAGATGACTTTAAAAGGGGACTGGACAGATTTCTGGAGGAAAAGTTCATTGCAGGCTACAGGCCATGATGGTTAGCGCAACCGCCTTACTTTAGACATCGGCTACCTCGGAGTGCTGGATGCAAGGGAGTGGCAATGATATGCCCATATCTAATTGTCTCGTGTATTCCCTGGGCATCTGGTGAGCCACTGCAAGATGCAGGAAGCTGGACTAGAAGGGCCTTTGGCCTGATCCAGTGGGGCTCTTCTTATGTAACTTGGACACTTTTTCTGTTACCCTATGCTGTGTTTCTTTATTCCTTACCATCACAGTGTTATGGCTTGTTAAAATCCCAGGGACTATTATGATTCACGCTGTACCAGGAAATAGACTGAATGAGTCTGGTTTTGGGTTTTTTTTGACCTCATGGACTGATCCTAACGTGTCATCACTCCATGGAACGTCCTCCCTGAGTTCCTTGTGATGATGTGGTCTTTGGTGGGGATGTCCTTCTCTCTGCTCCCCACCAGACAGAGCTACCACTGTATTTTTTGTAGGAGACCCCTAGGAGGAAACTAAGGGTGCATGGCCAGCCCACCCACAAGGCCAACTGAAGTGGTCGCCTCAGGCAGCAGGTTGTTGGAGGGCCTATTTGCTTTCCATTGCTCCCCCTTCTCCACTCCCTCAATGGAAGAAGGGGACACAGAGGAAGAGGAAATGTGGAGAAAAATGCTGAGCTAGAACATTGCAGAGTGGGAAGGGCAGGGGCCTTGCCCATCATTGGATAAGGGGGCAGATTTGGCATGCCCACTCAAGCATCAAGAGGTCTCGAGATGGCCCTGCTAGGGTGTTACCAGCTCCGCCTCTTATGCCCTCTGAGATTGGCAGATGCAGGGGCCAACCCCTCTGGCCAGTTTACCAATCCGCCAGCCAGGAAACTGGAGACAATTTCAATTTGCACCACTACATGTCTTCTTGAAAGCATTCCCTCTTTCTTCCTATAAATTGCTGGTGCTTCAGGCCTGGTTGTGTGAGTAATTGTTGTATACATTGCACTGCCTGCTATTTTTGATTCCTTTTCCCAGTTCCTTATCCCATGGACTAGATGGGCCTTTGGCCTGATCTTATGTTCTTCTCCCCACAATAAAAGGGACCTCTTGTTGCACATTTCACCTTACCCCCTCCTTATTCCAAGACATTCCGTGGAGTTGCACCATGAGCCAGGCAAGTGGAATAGATTTCTGCTGTGTGTACAAGTGACACATGTCTCCGAGCACACTCGGTAACACCCTCACAAAGTCTATTGAACATCATGACACTCCTGGGCATTTGGAGACAGAAATGTGGCTACACATTGAGAGAAACCAGCCAAAGAAACGGAAGACATTCAACTGCATCCTGAAAATCATGAACCCCCAAGTCATCCACTCCCCAGTGGAGCCTCTAAAAAGAAACTGAAACAGCCTCTAAAAGAAATTCCAAAACTGGGGTGGGACATTACAAACTTGCATTAAAAATCCTTAGATCAGTGTTATTCAAACTGTGGGTCGGGATCCACTTGGGTTGCAACTTGATGTCAGGTGGGTCATGGAAAGCTGGGAGCAGCCATCTTGGAAACTGCAGGCCTTACTCTTGTTATATTCCTTTTGTGAGTTAACACTTTGAATTTTCAAGTGAGGGATTTTTTTTGTTCGGTTTTTCATGTTTCATGGTTGTGCCATTGCTGCAATCCAAGAATGCCAATTTGCATTACAGGAGTGTCATTTTATTATGTTACAATGACAGCACTTCCTGCTTGATGATGTCACTTCCTGCCACAACATCACTTCCAGGTTAATGACATCAACCCCCCCCCCCCTTGTTCAAATGCACAATCCTAGAGAAACTTAAATCCATTGAAAAATTTCCAACATAAAGAACAGGATGTGTGTGTGTACATATATACACACACCTGTTTTAATAAAAGTCAATAGGCACACTTTAATGTAAATATTTATACTATTCAGTGCCATATTAGCACTTTCAGTTAATCTATTTCTCCTGCTAATGGTTCTGAGTAAAAGGTGCAGTCAAAGTGGCTGGCATTTTAAGAAATTATTGCTGGATTGCTTCATTTCCATCCCTTCTCCCTTCCCTTCGTGATTAATATGAGGAAGCTTCTGGACTCAAATCCTTACATTGTCTTGATCATGTGTGCTTCTGCTTGATGGTACAGGGAGGTATTGCCTTCGGGACTGTCACTTTCCCCATGGCTTTTCCCATCATTAAGACCAGTGAAAGTTCTGGGTGTTGAGGGTGCCAACTCCCTCCACGATAATGTCAGCAAAGGCAAGAAGCTTCAGACACTCAGAGCTGGTTGGCCAACGTGGCCTCTGACAGTTGGTTCAGGCCTATCAAAGATGACCTGATTTGTAAAAAGCTGGTGGTCACCAGTGGGGTCATGAAAACATCCCAAAATACTCCTACAGCCAAATAGGCTTCTTCTCCAAACACTTGGAATATCTTATCTGAGTCAAGGGAGCAGCTCAGAGAACTTACTGGCAGCCATCAGCTTTCTATACCCAGGATGCAATGCCTCAACTGTTGTCTCCAGGGGCAGTCTCAGAAATGTTGCATCCAAAGTAACAAAGATGACATCCACTTGCCCCATTGTCACTAAGGGGGGGGCCTTCAGGGACACTTGGCTGAGAGCTCCACAGTGCTTCTTGAATCAGGTGTTTGGGCTATCTGGTTCACAGGACAAACCTTCTCCCACCGCTGTCCACGATGCAGCCATGTTGATGGAGTGTGCATTGAATCCAGTAGGGGAGAGAATGGACCAGGAGGCCAACTACAGGTAAGTACTGCCCAAAGTAGCTTCAATAGCAATTTGGAGGGGCCGCTTACACAGTGTGCTGTGGAGCTTGCAGTACTTACCACACTGCCCCTTAAGCTACACTACTGGGGTGTGTGTTTATGTGCATGTGCATGTAGGGAGATCCCTAGGACATAAAATGTGGGGTACAAGTAGGAGATGTGGACCTAAAGCTCACCCTACTTACAAGGGCCATCTTGCCATCTAAAGTCTCATCAATGGCGCTTCCTATTTTGGTCTCCTACAAATCAGCTGAAGAAAAGGATGGATCTTTTGTGCCATCCTGATAGCCACCTCCTAATTACATGGGGGACAATGCTACCTGTGCATTCGAGACCTGTGGATTTAAGATTCCATGGTTTTAATACCTGAGACCTGCACCCTCCAAAGGTGACCAGAGCTGCAGAAGATTCCCTGGGCCTCAGAAAGCCTTATGAGGGCATAAAAACATCACTTCCGGTTTTCCTCCAAAAACCAGAAGTCAGTTTTTGAGGGGGGAGGGCATTACAGGCATTCTGAGGGCCACAGCCTCTGCGGGCCTCAGAAAACCCTCTGGACCTGACTGGAGTACATCTGATGAGGATAATAATGGCCAACTGTATACCCGCCCTCCTGGGACCACTGCATCAAGAGAGCATGCACTATATCATGCAAGGGGAGATACTCCCGTAGGACTTTTTAAGCCTCCACTCCCCCAATAGATCTATTCCAAGTCAACTCCAACTCCAAGTGGACCCAGGGATGTGGTTTGAGGTTGGGAAGGGGAGCAGGATATTGGCAGAGCTGCTTCCACTGGCAACTGCCCCCTTTTCACATTCAACACCCCCCTCTCTGTCCCTGTCCTACCTTGCCACCACTTCCCAGTTTACTGGCACCAGGACATCCTGTTGTGTGGAGATCATCACTTACCATTTCTGGTGGCAGCCCAGTTGCATGCAACATACTTACCCATTATGTGACATCATAAAGGCCATTGTGCTGCTGGGACGTGTGTTGTAAAGGTGCAGCAGCCTATTAGGATTGGGCCCTGAGGGTAAGTAACACTTTTAGCATAGCCTTAGCCTTAGTTGCAAGTTTCAATTTGGGTGTTGTGTAATAGTACTCTCTGTTCCACCTAAACCCCAGTATGAACCACAGAGGCCACAGCTGTTTCCACAATTCTGGGTCAGCACAAATTGTTCTAAGCTAGAGTGTTGTGAAGATATATCCTAAAATTGTCTTCACTCACTTTAGGATAAATTGTATCCTTAATTTATCATGTGGGTCCTTGAGAACAACGTTTCCTTGCAAATGGGAGGAAAGTCGGAAGAATTTAAAATGTCATTTGGAGCATCCAAAATTGCCCTGTAGAAGAATGTGCTCACAAGTCAACCTTTATAAGCGCATGAACATGGATTTCTCTTACTCCTGGGAAATCAAGTGCGATGCTAACTCTTCGCGATGTGGTAAAGCAAGCAGTAGCCTGGAGATAAATACTGCAAATAGATGAATGCGTTTTGCTCATAACACAAACAACCCAGTTCGAAGCAGGAAAACAAATTATGGGTTATGCCAGGCAGCCTTTTATTCAAGAAATCATGGCTCAGGCCGACAGGCGTAATTAATGGAATGCTCAGCGGAGGTGGTCTAGAAGAGATGGGAGAGTTCATTCATTTGAAGAGGGGGAGCAGCTGTAGAACTAGTGGCACAGCAGGCAGTTTGCATGGAGAAGGTCTGCTTAAAAGGATCTCAGGTACAAAGGGTGGGAAAGCTTCTGTCTAGGTTGGGTGAACCAATATAGGATAGCTCAGTATTTCTCAAACTGGGGGTCAGTACCCACTTGGTAGGTCGTGACCTAATTTCTGATGGTTCCTGCAAAGCCTCCAAAGAAAACAAAGGCAATGGAAACATCAGACAACTAATTGCCGCAAGCCCTGAAGCGATTCACAAGTCAGAGAGCTGCCAACTGCCCTGCAAAAAGCTCAGCTCCAGCAGTTGGCAAGGTAGTTGCTAATTGCCTTGCAAACAGCTGAGCTCCCACAGTTTGCAAGCTTGTCTAAATATAGGGGGATGAATGTTTGAGATGAATGTTTTTTTCAAGTCTGTCAATGACAGATAGTGGGGGCAGGTGAAGGCTGGGTCATATAACATAGCCCTTCAAATCTTTGGGCTTTTCATTAGGGCTGCCTCATTATGAGAAATGGATTGAGATTTCTTGAAAATAAATAAATGAATATTACTTGTTAATAAATATATTCTTTCTAGCTCATTTAAAAAACACGTCTTGTGAAGCTAGGTGGGTCCCGACCGTGTGTCATTTTAAAAAGTGGGTCCGAGTGCTAAAATGTTTGGGAACCACTGGGGTAGTTCAATGGTAGAGTGCAATGCTTTGTATATAGAACACCCCAGGCTCAAGCTCCAGGTAAAAAGGAGCAAAGATAGCAAGGCTGGCCAGGGACCCGGCATGTGATCTGAGCTGTCGCCAGTCCAAGGAGAACACTAAGCCAGATGGTATAGTGTCCTGACTCAGCATGAGATGGCATCACATGTCATTCAATGAATACGCTACTCCTCGTGGAGTTCTGATAACTTCATTGTCTGCCTGGCAATGAATTGCCATGAAATGTTGCCCACAATTTATATATGTGCTGCTGTGTAGTAAGTCCAAGCACTGATCCATTGCAGCACAGAGCCCAAACCCTCCCAATTTCGCAGCTACTACTTGCAGAGAGAGAGAAAGGTTGGGGGGTATTTTAGCAGTTTTTGGAATGGGGGGGTTGATTTTTAGGGGGAGAACCTCACCCCCTGATCCAGAGTCTTCTTTCATCCCTGCTCTTGGTCTGACTTGTGTTCCCTGATTTCCTGAAGTCCACAGAGCAGTGATCTGCAGTGTTTCTCTTCTCATGTCATACTAACCTCTATGGTCTTCTCTATGGTCTTCACTTCTTGTGATGTCACTTCTGGTTTCTGGGAGACTCTTCCAGGTTCTGCAGCTCTGTTTCTAAGGCAACTTTCCGTAGTCTGTCCCTCTTCTTCTGCCGGCTCTGCAGAGAGACAATTCATCACTCCAGACACTTGCTGTAGAAACAGAACTGCAGAACATGGAAGAGTTGCTCAGTGATTTTCAATTGCTGGGCTCCATCTCCTGTGGAACACTTGTGGACCTTTCATGGCTCACCAATGGGCTACAGCCCACCGTTTGAAATTCACTACTGTAGAGATTCCGGATTTCAGTCCATCTTTTTTTATTTTTGCCCCTCCCACCCCAAGACTGGAGAAAAACAAAACAGCCCTGTTTCCACCAAATGGATCTCCACACCTTGCTCAAATTCATCCCCACATCTTCTCTTCCAAGCAATGAAACTCTGAGCAATGAATCAGCAATTGTGCTCCATCCATCTGCATGGATTCATGTAACAGATGTGCTGAGGCTTGGGGGAGGAAGTTATTTTAGATAAGCCAAATAATCTTTTCAATTATCTTTGACTGAAAATATTGTATTTTCTTTTCCGGCATTCATGAACATTTGGGCATAAAGCACTCGCCTAATTATCATTATCTCTACCATTATGTTTTCTGAAATAGTTTGTCAAATATGTTACTATTTTGTTATTTGGGAAAGATTCCAAAAGCACTTTCCAGCTGTCATATATCTTTGTTACTGGATAATGGTAGCTGGAGTTAATCCACTCAACAGAAAGCAAAATAACATCAAAAACATAGCAAAGCAATGCTCTCTGTTTCTTCTTGGGGACAGATGGGGTTTTGTGGATTGAGGCAAGGGAACTTCTCCCCTTTCATGCATACTGTTATGCCATTGTCAGTCTTTTGTAGTTGCTGAAACCAAGTCCCAGAACTTTTGGTGCAGAGAAGACATTACATGAACCCAAATCTCTTAGGAGAGGAGCCATGGCTCAGTGGCAGAGGATATGTTTTTCATGCAGGAGGTCCAAGGTTCAATCCCAGGTAGACAATGGGATAAGGCATTGTCTGAAATTTTGGGGACATATTGTAGGCAATTCACTATAGTCATTATAGGCAATATCAGGCTAGATCAGGGGCATCAAACTTGTTTCCTCCAATGGGCCGAATAGCATTCATGGCATCTGCTGAGGGCTGGAAGTGATGCAAGTAAGCAGGAAGTGACCTCATTAAGCAGATGATGAGCAGAAATGAGCACTTCGTTCTCACTTAAGAACTCAGCTGCAAATAACAGAAAAATATGCAAACCTCGATCATATTTTTAAGATGTGGGAGTGACCATTTATAATGTGGCAGAGCTTATGAGAGGGGGTGCAGGAGGTAAATTGTACCTTGGTTGTGGGGTCAAAAAGGGGGCTTGGGGGCCAGAAATGTCCTGAGATCTCAGCTGACCTTGTGGGGAGCAAAAGATGGAGGCCAGGATGACAGGGAGGCCAGGACTACCAGGCAAGATGACCTGGGCTCCATATTGGGAAGCCCACTAGACCTGGGCTCTGCAGATCTCTGGCCTGTCACCCTCTCCCGGCTCGTTTCCCATTTGGGAAGGGGTCCAAAAGAAACTTTGTACCCCCTGATGGAATTCCCTTCAAAGACCCTGTAATGAGGGCCAGATAGAAAGCTTTTGGGAGCTATGTCCAAACCGAGGGCTTCATGCTTGACACCCCTAGCCTAGATAGACCAGCAGTGAGATGCAGCGAAGGGTAATTTCATCTACTCAGCATCAGTATTCATAGCTCTATGGTAGAGCACTTTTTTATATGCGGAATGTCCTCCATTCAACTCAGGTAGGGCTAGGGCTGGGGTCAGCAACCCACAGATTCGGAGCCGCATGCGGCTCTTTCAACTGTCTGCTGCGGCTCTGGAGTCCGGGTGAACGTGGCGACATGCTCAGAAGGAGTTGCAAGACTCATGGAAAGCAGGAGCCGCAGGGAAAGCAGCGCTAATGCCCCACCAGCACCGTGGTCACGTGGAGCTTCGGCAGACAGGCGGAGGCACTAGAAGAGCCTCTCCCATCAACACCCCCGAGAGCCGGCGGTGAGCGGAAACCTGCAGGAGCAGCCACGTCCCACCACCTCTCACGTTGACAGGATGCAGCTGCTCTTTGCATGCTGGATCCGGTCCGCGCGCCACGCTCTCATCCCTCTCAAGATGACTTTCCGGGCGGGGGGGGCGCCTCATGTGGCGTTAAAGGCACAAGTTCCCGCTGGGCAGGTGCAGCCACACTGAGGGAGGGCTGGCTGGAGAAAGAGGGCCTTTTGCGCAGACGGGAGGCCGCGCGAGCTAATGGAGGCCTTTGGGGAGAGTCAGAGGGCTGCTCGTGTCTGTGCGCAATAACGTGGATCTGAGTCCCAGGCTGCAATCCTATACTCACTTTCATGGGAGTAAGCTGCATTGAACACAATGAGACTTACTTCTGAGTAGACATGCATAGGATTGCGCTGTCAGTGAGTTCGATGCAACTTGCTCCCAATGAATGCCCTAAGGCAGCGGGCTTCTAGCATGAGGCGATCCTTTCCTACACAGAAGTCAGCTTGCACTGGGATTTATTCTGAAAGTCAATGTTTCCTCAGAAACTCCACTTTCCATTAAATGCGTGCTTGCTTCCCCCATTTCCTTTCTTGCCTTTTCCTTCTTTCATCTAGAGTTTTAGCGGCACTGCGTTCCATATTCTGTTCCAGTCCTGCAGACTGACCAGTCACAGACAGTCGATCAGCTAAATTAACATGGAGCCACAGAGAATTTTTGAAATATAAATGAAATGCAATGATTGTTGGCACTGCATACCTGCAGAAGGTGCCTCTGTGGACCAACCCAACATGGGTATGAAGGGCCGCCCCACTCCTCTTTTTATGTTCAGTAAATCAAAATACATTCCGGGGCCAAACCCCAGCTTTAAATATACTTGCTGCTTATATAATTAGCAAAAGGCAGGACTCTTTTAAAAAATGCTGTCTTGGGGCCTTTAGCTTGCCCTAAAGGGCACGTAGCTTGCCCTGAAATTATATAACACATTTCAAGCTGCAATCAAGTATCATACATACATTGTAAGGTTCCATTTCAAATGGAACGTTGCTGTGGTGAGCAGCGCAGGTTCAATTGACATCTGCCTGAAGAAGTGCCTTCTCTGCCATGGCATCAGAGTGGCCTAATGGATATTTAAGTGGCACAGAAAAAGGGGAATCAACAGTAGCTGTACATCTGCACTGACAAAAAAAAAAGAAGAAGAACGGATGGGATCAGGATTAACTTTAATCCCTGGCATGTGAGGTTTAGGAGACCTTCCCTTTATAGCTGATTTGCCCACACTAGCACCTTGCTGGTAATATCTTTTGAGAAATAGGCCTCCTGGTAGATTAAAAACAGTACATAGGCGCACCCTGTACTTCCAGAAACTCAGGAGTTCAGAAATCAAAGGTTGTAAAAAAAAAAAAATGTTGGTGGGAGCATGAAAACTTTATAAGGTCCCAAGATATTTTAGGCTGGATTCACTCTATCAGAGGAATGTTTTTGTAACTTAATTTTTTTATGTGCTGTTGGAGGGGTTTAATACATAACATCCTTGATCTGCATGGAAGGTATGCAAAATTAAGCAGAGGAAATATTAGATATGCTTTTGCTGTAACCAGAGGCAGATCTAAGGGGGGGCAAATCTGTAAGTTTTACAAGAAGCCTCACCCTGTCATGTAAACCCCTCCTCTCCCTTGCTGCTGTAGCCAGTAAGCAACACCAAGATGTTGCTGTTCCCTGTGAGGATTGGCTAGAACAGTGCAGGAGAGGAGTGTTTTCCACTGCAAGGCAAGGCTTCTTGCAAAACTTACAGATTTCCCCCCCCCCTTAGATCCGCCTCTGGCTGTAACACGTAAAAGCAACTACCACTTACTCCCACACAGGCCTCCTCCCCCCCTCCCGATTACCAAGCTTGTGGAAGCTTCTCTCATTTCTCCTTTTTAAAGCAGTGGCTTATATAGACAACTTTAACAGCTTGAGCCAAGGGATCATATAGTTTGACTAGGCATTCATTTCAAAAATGTAACACACTATAGTTTTCTTATACATAGCATAAAGGTAAAAAAAAAAACCTATATATGCAATGTTATCTTCATTTTAGATGTCAAAAGGGTTTTGTGGCTCCGGAGGTTTTCTTTTCTCTGGAAAATGGGTCCAAATGGCTCTTGGAGTGTTTAAGGTTGCCTACCCCTGGGCTAGGGGGAAAAAAACCCAATCTGGAATGTTGGAGAGTTGTTGCCAGTGTGAACAGGAATGCTCATTGCAGTTGAAAAAGACAACACTTGCCTCCACTGGTGTCCTTTCAACTCTCTCTCTCTCTCTCTCTCTCTCTCTCTCTCACACACACACACACACACACACACACACACACACACACACACACA
>JAJKFI010000079.1:2080184-2101220 GCA_029204185.1 Lerista edwardsae
GAGAGAGAGAGAGAGAGAGAGAGAGAGAGAGAGAGAGAGCACAATCCTAACCTGGAGTTAGGCCAGCACAGCTAGGCCAGCAAAGCTTGGCTGGCACAAGGGACACTGTCCTCCCTAACGCTGAGGGCACAATCCTAAACTGAGTTAGGCTGGCATAAACTAAACCAGCAAAGTTTGGCCAGCACAAGGGACACAGTAAAGTATGTTTGGACAACTCTTGGAGTCAGAGAGGCCAGCATACAGATGTGCACCATCCTCCCTGACTCCAAGAGTGTCCCTTGTGCCAGCCTAACTTATGCCGGCCTAACTCCAGGTTATGATTGCATTCTGTGACTGGTCCAAATGTGCTTTACGGTGGCCCATGTGCCGGCCAAACGTTGCTGGCCTAACTGTGCTAGCCTAATGCCAGGTTAGGATTGCACTCTGAATGTCTATGTATGACCGCATGATCGCATATGTGAATGCATGCATGTGCATGTGTTTAAAACTGTACTTGTCTGGCAGAGATTATGAAGTTTGCTTGGAATTTTAAGAGGGATTACCATGTTATATCGCAAGCCTAACTATCACTAGCAACAGCGCAGCAGTTGTTGCATCAGCGTTGCCTGTTGCAAACATTTGCGATGATAGACATGGAAGCAGCACTGACAGGAAGGCCTGCACCATCCTGCAGGTGCTGCATCCAGGCCCCAGTGGAGGTCAGTGCATCACAGAGCAGTCCAGGAGGATGTACAAGATTATAGATGGGGTGTGTGTGGTTTTTTCCCTCTCCCACAACATCAGAGCCGGGGAGGCTGGGCTGTGGAAGAGCCTGCGGATTATGCACACGGGCCAGTTGAAGATGTTCCATGGGCTGGATCTAGCTGTGCAGGCACAACAGGGTCGCATGGGCAGGGTGGATGGATATGTTTCCCCTTATCCTAATGTCTCAGCCTGCCGAGTGGAGCAACTCGGATCTGAGCCAGCTAAATCGCTGGCCCAAATCCAGGCAGCCCTATGTAGTGCTTCCACACCCAGGAGGGAGGATATGGCAGATGAGACCTCTGCCAATCCTGCCTCCTTCCTGGGCCTAACCCACCCCACCTCCATTCTGCCATCCCCCTTCCCTGTTAGATCCACTCCCTGACTCCCTCCTGAGAGCGGCACACCAATGCTTTTGCGAACTATGATTAAAGAAATGTATCTACTGATTAAAAGAAACGTGCTCTGTATCAATGTGCCTAGTAACAGCCCATGAACCTTGTCCTTTGTCTTCTGTCACCCCCTCCTACTTCCCCCAGTGAGCTTTTGCACATAGATTGGAAAATGTTTAAGCTACTGACTGATTACCTAACCTTTGCTAAGGGAAGAAAAACCACAAACCCAGCTCAGACCAGACAGCCTTGCTAAGAGCTGTAAATAACTCTTAACTCATGTCTTGCAGATATTTCCTATATCTTGCAAAAGCTGTGCTGAAGTTGCAAATAGTTCCTGTATTTTGCTAGGACTTTGCTAAAGCAGTAAACACGGGTATTGCAAAATGCTGAACTGTTCTGTACTTTGCTAGATATGGTAATGCTAAGAAAACAGTTACTCAAAAAAAGGTGCCGTTCCGGGGAGGTTAAACTCTTATAAAAAGAGGAACCAAAACCGATTAGAACTGCATCTATGCTTTGCACAGAAGTCCCTCAGACGCCCAGTGATGCACACGCTGAAATAAACTGCTTGAACTTTTGCTTGAAAGATCTGAGGTCTATCTTTCATTGGGGTTGCCTAACACTTCCACCCTTCCTAAGCCCCTTACCCACTCGGTGGAGATCTTATCAAACAGTTGCTGCAGCAACACTTCTGAATGTCAGGATTGCACTGAGTTGCAAGTCAAACATTCCCAGTTCAAAATTCATTGTTGCCTTCCACAGTGCCCTTAGGCAAGCCACTCCAACTCAGGGCGCAATCCAAGGCCCTGCCTTGGGCTGACACTAGCTGCCAGCCTCAACCAATGGCAGCAGCGCTGGTGCAAGAGTGCCAACAGGTGCAAGAGTGCTGTTGCTAGCAGCCGCTTCACCCCAACAGCGCTGGCCAAAGTTGGCGGAGCGAGGCTCCTGCGCCAGCCGAATTTGGCTGGCACAGGGGTGTTTCTGGGTGGGAGGGAGGGCATTTCCAGGTGGGAGCAGGCATGCTGGGAGGTGTGCTGGCCCAGGGAGGGAGACGGAGAAGGAATGCGGCTGTTAGGCTGCATCCAAGCTCCCAACCCCAGGCTGCATGGCCCTGATTTGGGCCATGTGGCATCCTCTGCTCTGCACCTGCTAAATAGCAGATGCCGATGCAAGGAACCCATGGGTGCAGCTGGCATCGATCCCAGGCAAGGGTGCCAACGTGCACTGTGGAGGCTCCAACCTGTTCCCAAGCTGCGCTGGATACAGCGCAGGCCCCCCAGTCTGCCTATTCCAGTGTAGCTTAGGATTGTGCCCTCAGTCTTCTCCAGCTGCAATACGGGGATAATAATACTGGTATTGTGGGCACCTTTAAAAGGAAATCGAAAATAAGGGGGAGAAACTGTGTTCCACAGCATGGAGACAGCCATGCAAGAAGATGTATCTTTAGCACTTGTGCATCAGTACCAGGCCGGAGATCACTGGGCAGCAGGTCAAACAGAAGAACATAATCGCCTCTTAAATATCTCCCTTTTACCAGCAAAAGAGCTCCAGGTAGCCAGGTGGCCTGACCCAGTGTGCTTGTTATTTAGAGCCTGCAGAACATGCTCTGGTAAGTCTAAGCATTGCCTCATTAGCATGCATCCCCAGGGCTGCGGAAAGAGAGGGGGAAAAGGATGAAAAAAAATCAGTGTGCCACAAGAAGAACATGCTTGTTAATAAGGCAGAGATAGAAGAGAACGCCGAAGAAAACTGCAATAATAGCCTTTGTCGATTTGTCTCCGAGAGCAGCCTCCCAGCAATCCATATCCAAGCTGAATACGAGTCTGGGCCAGCCGTAATTAGCCTTTCCACAATTCAGACATCACCCAGCAACTGCTGTGCGCCGGCACTGAATATGTCATTAGAATCAATGGCCAGCAGTCCGGTCGTAACCTGGGTAGGGACTTTAAACCGGAGGTGATGGGACCAGCAGTGGATCACAGAAAGGGTGTCCCCAAAGGCACCATCCTCCGAGCCTGAGTCCCCAGAATAACTACTCCCTCCTATGCCAGGATCCTTAGCCTGCAACAGGGAAGGGGGTTGTCCTCTGAGTACTCCATTCACTAGGCCTATGGTTTTCAACATGCAATCAGGGGCAACAGACCCAACAAGTAAAAAAAAAAAGAATAAAGCACAAATACCCAAGAAGTAATATATTCCTTGCTTTGCTGCACTGCTCCTTTCTTCTCCAGCACAGTCAGGGAGATAAGCAGAGCACACACACCCATTACAATACACAGGGAAGCAGTCAGCAACCGATTTGCTGCCATCATGGCTGGCTTCCAATGAAAAACAGGCAGAGGTCCTGTGTTAGTAATCTCTGGGGAGGCAGCAGAATGAGTTGCCTCCAACGGGTTAAGCTGGAATCATGGCTGGCTTCCAATAATAATAACAATAATAACAATAGCAATATTGGCAGCAAATGCATGCATCTCATCCCCCTCATTTTAGTCCATGCTGCCTCCTTACATTCCTCTGATTTACGCCAACTTTATAGCTGGCGTAGGTCTGAGGAGACTCATATGCCATCACTGAGTTTTCCCCAGAGATAAGGGAATAAAAGTTCTCTTACCCTGAGGAGGCCCCTTCCCCCAGGATGCATGCCTCCATGGTGGGGCTGTATCAGCACCAGTGGGAGGGGATAATAATTGGGCAAAAGTGAGGGTTCTTGCCAGGACCCCCAGAGCGCAATCCTAACCTGGAGTTAGGCCGGCACAGTTAGGCCAGCCAAATTTGGCTGGCATAAGGGACACCGCAAAGTATGTTTGGACCACTCCCAGAGTCAGAGAGGCCAGCACATAGATGTGCACCATCCTCCCTGACTCTAAGGGTGGTCCAGACATGCTTTACAGTGTCCCTTGTGCTGGCCAAACTTTGCTGGCCTAACTGTGCCGGCCTAACTCCAGGTTAGGATTGTGCCCCCAGTTCGAAACACTTCCCAGTAGCTTTTGCAGCTAGACATTAAGATTCAGGGGGGGGGGGAATGACAAACTCCAGCAAAATTGCTGAATTCCAAAGCCAATGTGAATAACAGATAAGTTTAGGAAGACTCTCTTGGAACCTTCCCATCCCCAAGTAAGCAGACCTCCACATTTTGACCAGCTGCAGCTTCCAGGCCTTCTTCAAGCCCAGCCCCAGATGGAGCTCCACAGAGTTTCAATGGATTTTCAGACTAGAAAACACTCCCCCCCCCACTCACCTTTACAGTGACATACGTTGCATACACAGCATGTCAATTACAAGGGTTCTCTCTCTCTCTTTCTCTCTCTCTCTCCCCATCCTCTGTTGGTGTTTTTTTTTCCTTGACTTTGATAAATTGAGCTAGGCAACTCCACTGACTAAGATGGATGTGAGACTTAAATGATACCAACTGAAACAAGTGGCTGATTTGTGTATGCCTCCATTCAGGATTAAGCTAATAAGATGTTCATTTATGGATCTATTACTGAGGCACATAACCACTGGAGGAAATAGGGATGCTTAGGTATTGTTTGCAGGTCAGGAATTCAGGTTTCCTTCATGCATGTCCATGCTTCGCTCTCAGAGAGGCTTGCTGATCTTGTAGATAAGCAAGCATCAATTTCCACATGGCAGCCAATGTGGTTTTGCCAGTAACTTTGCAGATCCTTCTACAGCCCAATCCTATGCTGCACTGCAACAGGCTGGCCGGTGAGCCTTTGCTGCACTGGAGTGCAGCACTGGAGCATGCAGGAACCTCCCAGGCACAAGGGCACACAATGGGAGACTCCTGCCTCCCCAGTGTCTTCCTCTTATTTTTTGGCTGCAAAATCGTGGGCGCAGGTCCGAGGAAGCCGCATGGCCAGAATTGGGGCCCCACCACCTGGGGACAAGGCCTTGGGGCTCCACCATCCAGGGATGAGACCTTAGGCTGCATCCCAACCATTCCCTGGGCCAGCACACCCACCACTATGTGGCAGTAGGCTAATTGCATTTTTACATTAACATGGTGTCCAGATTCTTTTTTATGGTTGCATCAAGATGCTTTTTTTTGCAGAGTGATGCACACCTGCTCTCCTCCACCAGACATTTACTAAACTGTACAAAAACCCGGGGTTGCTTTCTTGCAGTGTTTTATCAACGTCTAAAATGCAGAGGGAAATGTGTAATGCAGAGGGAAAGAAAACGCAAGAAATGAACCCAAATCCATAAGTGCACTGCCCTCGGAACAACATTTCAAACTAAAAAATGAAACGAGAATCTGGGGAGGCCTCTTCCGGTGTTTGAGAACCAATGCAATAAACGTCTGGATGTCAGGGCTTTTGTGAATCATGCACCATTTTCTTTGTAGCACACTTGTTTACAGGGTTGCTCCTACAGGTTCAATGTGAGAAGCTACATAGATGGTTCAGCTCAGTCATACACATCCAGTTTCCTTAGCAACCGGAGTCTAGTTCAGCAACCAAGGCAGGCTCAGGTCCATTGACATCTTTCAGGGCTCATGGCAGCAAACTAAGAATGCCGGAATGATGTATCCGGTTAACAGGGGTAGGGGGAAAAGAGGGAAAAGGAAATGGGCATTGATTGGAAAACCTTGTCCATGACGAGAGGTATTTGTTGTAGACTTGGGTGCTGTTCAAGGCAATTGATGGAGCATTGGGCTTCAATGCTGTACACACTTTCCCGGAAGTAAGGGCACAATCCTAACTTGGAGTTAGGCTGGCACAGTTAGGCCAGCAAAGTTTGGCTGGCACAAGGGACACCATAAAGTATGTTTGGACCACTCTCGGTCAGCACACAGACGTGCGCCATCCTCCCTGACTCTGAGAGTGGTCCAAACATACTTTACGGTGCCCCTTGTGCTGGCCAAAGATCCAGGTTCAAATGCCTGCTCAGCCATGAAGCTTCTTGGATGACCTTGGGCTAGCCACTATCTCTCAGCTGCACCTTCTTCACAGTGTTGTTGTAAGAATAGGAGCTCTGGCTGGTGTACATAGTTGCTGTCCTCCTGTTGAGCTCCTATTCTCTAACGTTTTGTTTTGGCCTCACAGAAGACCTTTGGGTCTATGTGATTTTGAATGTTTTCTGATCTTCCCCTGGGATTATTTTTTTTTCTGTTCCTGCTGCTTCATTTCTTCTTTGATCTGCGCATTGAACATTGTTCGATTTGAATGTTGACATTGAATTGTTTTAGGCTTTGCTGTTAAGTTGCTGTGGCTTAATTTTTTTTAAAAAAAAAAGCAGGCCAACATTTTAAATAAACACATAAATAAGCTTCTGAAGCTATTCGAGACAGGAAACAAAGCAAAACAAAATCCTGAAAAATCGGATTGCTTGTCATTGTGCCTGTCCTTCCTAGCCCAGTGAATTGTCAGCAGTGAAATAAAATCCAAAACAATGATTTATATGTAAAACAGCCACTAAATCCTAATTCTCATAAATGCAATCATTCCCTCTAATGCCTCGATCCTTTTTCTCGATGTTAGTCATGCCCTTTTGATCTAATAAGGAGAAAGAATTGACTGCCGCCGTCAATAGCAACTCGAAAGTTGCAGGATCAACTCTAGTGTAAGAAAGACATTTATTGATGCCTCCACCATCAGTTTCTTTCATGATGCAAATCAAAACGCAACTAGCCCTTCTTCGCAGAAATATGGATTTCTTGCTTTTAGGAGTGAAAAATGGGAGCAAAATGCATGAAGTCCATTCCGAAGTGAACAAAGGCCACATGAAGTCTGGTGATGTGGCAGCCAGTGGTGTTCTGGGGGGGTAGGCAATTGGAATGAATTGCCCCAGGTGCCATGCACTAGGCCTACACCACTGGATGCCATATCACCAGACAGATGCTATGCACTGAGGTGGAGCAAGGGGTGATGGGTGCATTCCCAACCAAAAGGAACCCCAAACCACTGCATATAGCACTCCCCTGGAAGCAATTACGTGGTGTGCACAATCGTGATGATGTCATTGTGGGCGCAATCCTAACCTGGAGCTAGCCTTGCACAGTTAGGCCAGCATTGTTTGGCTGGCACAAGGGACACCGTAAAGTATGTTTGGACCACTCTCGGAGTCAGAGAGGCCAGCACACAGATGTGCACCATCCTTCCTGTCATCCCTGGATCTTGCCACATGACAGAACTTACAAGTTCATTGTTTTGACAGTGAATTCTCAAACAACAGATCTGAATTCAGCAAGTGCTTTTGTTGTTGTTGTTCTTTAATCTGTAGGGCATTACTAGGAATGAGTGGATTTTCCCTGTTCTGTTCTTTTATTGTTCAGCGGCGGGTTGGCTCTTAAGAGTGTTTATTCATTTTGCAAGAAATGAAAAAGCGGAGCAAATGAAGTCCAATAATTTGATTTGTTACGAGCAAAGAAATGAATGCCAGAGGCTTGAATGAGTTCAGGTCTCCAGATATGCATTCATTTCATATGCTTGCAGACTGGCTGTTGGTGGAGGAAAGGAACAGAGGGACTGCACATCCATGCTGTCCTAGGAAGCTGTTTCTGAGTCAAACAGAAACTGAGAGTGCAATACTAAACCTGGAGTTAGGCTGGCACAGTTAGACCAGCAAAGTCTGGCTGGCACAAGGGACACCGTCAAGTATGTTTGGACCAATCTCAGAGTCCGAGAGGCCAGCAGACAGATGTGCGCCATCCATTTTGACTCCAAGAGTGGTCCAAACATGCTTTACGGTGTCCCTTGTGCCGACTAAACTTTGCTGGCCTAACTGTGCTGGCCTAACTCCAGGTTAGGGTTGAGCCCTGGGTCAAAATCCACCGCCAATCTAGCTCAGTATTGCCTATACTGCCTGGCGATGGCTCTCATTTCAAGTAGAGGTGTTTGCCCATATGGGAATTGAATCTGATACCTTCCGCCTGCCAGGTGCGATCTACTTTGAGTTGGAAAAATGCTCCCAATGCAGAAGGAGCCTGGGAGAACTTTTCCACATTTGCAACAAACTGAGCCAGTGCAGGGCTGGCTTCCCCGGCTCAAAGACCAGTGAGGTGTGCACGGTTTATGAAACACATGACATTTCTTAGTGGTGGGGGGGTTGGTGGTGGTGGGTGGTCTGCACATCCCTAATTATTAGCAAGAAGGAAACAATCAGGAATTGGTTGTTTGGAAGATGGGAGATGAAAGATCCTAGAGGACACACCATGGCTAAGTCCCCAGACTGAACTCGGAAAGGGGAACTCTGCCATTGTGGCTTCGGCTGTCATTACAAGCTTTGTGACCTGGGAGCCTGAACAAAGCAACGAAGCCGGAAAGAAAAATCAAGATGCGTGTTGAATTACACACTCTATTTGAATTAACCAATCGATTCTTTGCCTGCCAGATTCCAAATCTTGTTTTGTTTGTTTTTAAGCTGGAAACCCAGACACCATTAAAAAAAAAAAAAGATATGCTAAGATGTCGTAGGGTGCAGTGCCATCTACTGTTTGTCAATCACAACAGTAAATATGTGTCTGAAGGGTGGATTCTCTCTCACTTTATCTCAAAGTGCTTTTGCCCAAGAATAATGCCCAGCTGAGGGCCTGATCATAAAGCCCGTATCGCTGGTGGTATGTGCATACTGCCGTCTAAAAGTGTCACAAATGTGCCGTAAAGCATGTTCGCAGCACTGTGGGAATGCTGGTGTTGGACCTGTGCTGGTTAGCGCCCAGTCTGAGCATCGAGAATGGCCGCCAGTACTCCAGCAGCACCGACAACTAGTAAGTTCATTCTGGGCTTGTGGGAGAGGCTGGGAGGGGTGGAAGGGGAGGATCGGGCCCGCACTGGGGGTGGAACCTGGAGGTGGCTCCCACCACAGGATCCTATGCCACACTTCAGAGCAGGCAGCCTAACACAGGACTTCCATAGCAAAATAGCCAGCAGAGGCTTGAGGAGTCCCATTGCAAGGACTGTGGCTTTCTCTGGAGGAAGGGGACGAACATCCCCTTTCCCCAAGGAGACCCTGGCAGCTGCTTGCGGGTCCCGTGGGATGCAGAAGTAGCCATTTTGCTACTGCTGCTCCTACAGAAGCTGGGCAGCTCAGGATTGGGCTATGAGTCTTTTTGTGCAGAGTATTTTGGGAGAGTTCCAAGATGGTGGGGAGAAGGGGGAACCACCATGCAACAGAACCACTGCACACACAAAAATAGGGGCATCATTTTCAGGGTAAGGTAAAGGTTTCCCCATGACCGAATGGTCTAGTTGTGACCAACTGTAGGGTGCGGTGCTCATCTCAAGCTGAAGAGCCGGCGTTTGTCCGAGGACAGGTTTCCATGGTCATGTGGCCAGCATGACTATATGCCAAGGCGCACAGAACGCCATTACCTTCCCACAGAAGTGGTACCTATTTATCTACTCGCCTTTTTATGTGCTTTCAAACTGCTAGGTCGGCAGGAGCTGGGGCAGGAGAGAGGAGCTCACTCCGTCACGTGGTCTTAAACTGCCAACCTTCCGGTCAGCAAGTTCATCAGCAGCAGTTTAACCTACAGCGCCACCACGTCCCACAATTTTCAGGGTACGTGAAGGCAATTGGAAAGTAGGAAAGGCTATTTATCATCTGCAGATAAAAAAAAAAGAGAGAGACTCATGGCATGATCATATGAAGCTGCTTTCCATTGTGTCAAACCATTGACACCACACACCCTGGCCCCAAATTGTCTTTTCTGATTGTTGATGGCTTCCCAAGTGCAAAAGCAGTGCCACCAGCACACATCAGAGTTGCCACAGCAAACAGCCAGAGGTTCTGCATGCTCACCAGATCTGCCGCATGCTCACCAGATCTGCATCTCCACTGATGCAGGTAAGCTGGAAGAGGGGGCAATTCACAAGAAGGCTGGGTGGGGACTTGGCCAGGCTGGGATATGTTGAGAGCAGGCAGCACCAAAATGCTTAGAGGTAGGAGAAAATGGTGCTAATGAAATAAAAACACATAACGCTGCTCTCTGCACTTCTCATTTTTGTAAAAATAAAATCTGCAGAAAAATAAATTTGTTTTATTTGGTTTTTACTTATGATTTAATGGGTGGGTAGAATGTATAATTCTAATGTAATTTTTGAAAACCTTCCCTTGGCCTGCACTTCACTGCTGCCGCCGCCTCCAAATGGGCTTTAGGATACAGCCCTGTTATGTCGGCCTTACTTAGGATTGGGCTGTGAGAAATGACACGTGTCTCATAGAAATTTGTTTCCATCACTTGAAAAGTCTTCAGTATCTCTTCTTTGGTGGAGCGATGAATGTTGGAAGAACTCAATCAGTGGGTCTTAAAAAATCAGCACCCCCTCCCAATCAATGTAGCCCTGCCCTTTTAAGTCTGGTATAGATTGATCACCTGGAACAATCAGGGTTCCTAATAACATGGAAGAGTTTACCTATATACAGTTTACATGCACCTAGAAACCTTCCCAGCCAATCATATCTTACTTGGAGCAGTCATCAACTCTTGTGGGACTGGACAGTGCTGGTTGCCCGTGGATTTTTTGCAGGAGATTTTCCCAGTGTTTGGGATTTATTTATTTTTCCCTCTAAGCCACTTAAGGGGATTTTCCTTGTCACTTGAAAATTAGCCTGAGGGAAGGGGGGTGGAGAGAACCTCTGATTCACATTTAATTAAAAACTGATGAGCTAAAAGCCTTGTATTGGCTTGGTGGTATTCTGCTCTTCTAAAACAAGAACACGATGCTGATAAGCAGCGAGAAGAAAATAAACAGAAGAGATTAAAAATGAAAGCCTGAGCTCGGGGAGAAGGGGATTCATCCATTTCTCTGGTAAGTCCCATTGGCCGTTGTTGCATTTACACCTTGGTCGAGCTGATCTCGTTTTTGCCTTTCTGAGAGGTGACTGTGTAAACAGCTGAAGCTGAGATTGTGATATGCCTGACCTTCCAGAAGTGAAATCCGTAAGGGGTTCTTTGCTCAGGGCTCTGCAAAAACCTTTGTGCCATGTAGATTGCTTTTAAAGTTTGCCTAGAACTCTTGAGACATAAGGACAAAGTCCACTCCGTAGAGTTACAGCCACCAGAGGGTTAAAGTGTGTTGCACACACGAAAATGCTAGAGTAAGACTGTGCCAGGACTTAGAGGATCACTAGAAGATTTGAAAATGAAGAGAGGAGTAGAGTGGAACAGCGGGTGCCAAACCCGAGCCCGTGGACCTGATCTAGCATCTGTACAAAGCCCTCCTCCCGATGAATGGAGCTTACCGGTCCAGCACGGCACCTGCTATCTCCATCCCTGATCTCCCCCGAAGTCCACACTGTTCAGCTGTGTCCACGAGCTGCCACACTGACAGGCTTTGTGCCCAGATTTCCAGGCAGATGTGGCTGGGTGGTACAAACGTTGGGGGAGATTGGGGGTGGAGAGAGCAGGTTCCCTGGTGGAAGAGCTTTTTGGCACACCGCGGTCTCCAGTTTGGAGACCACTAGAGTAGGAGATGAAAAGAGTGGTCGGCAAGAGCAGGAAGTGCCAGGCTCCAGCCCGCAATCCAGATCCAGCATCTGCCTGTTCCATCCCCCACATTTCCACTGGGAACACTTTCCACTGGGGACGCTTGCCAAGACCCCGACTACAGCCTCAGGGCACTTTGCGGCCAGCCACTTCTGCGCAGAACTCTTGGTGTGAGGCATACTGGGGCGGCAGCCCCCAGAAATGGCTGGCTGCAAAGACCCCTGGGGACTGTAGTCCAATTCTTTGCAAGCATCCCCTGCAGAACAGTAAGAGCCAGTCACAGCAGGGATGCTTCTCAGTGCTGCAGAGGTCTCCAGCTGGAGACCACTGGGCTAAAGCAACAGAAGCACTCTTGATACAGTTACCAGATCCAAACTGCGACAGAGTGCCTATACTTTTAACCATTGTATAGAAGAGGGAATTTGGGCCGATGCAGCTCATCTTGGATGGGGTTTCAAAAGCTGCACCCACCCAAATTCTCTCTTCTTGTCTAAAGTAACCTTATCTGGTAACCCTGCCTCTAGAAGCAACAGAAGCACTTCCCTTTCCTTTCCTCCACACTTCCGCTCCATTCCTCTCTTTTCAAATCCAGGGAGTGGGAAGAGGAACGTTGGAGGGAGGAGCCTCTTCCGGACATTTGCCATTTCAGCCTATGAAACCACCACCCGAGGACGTAATCCAGCTCCCACTATTGGCTTTGATAGGTCAGAACAAGAAACAGGGCCCAATCACTTGGGGAACTCTTGAAATGGCCCGTTTGGTTGGATGGATGGGAAAGATCTGACTGCAGGAGGCATTTTGAGGATCTGGTAACATCAGGGCCAATCTTAGAAGCTGCAGGTCCCAATTGGAAACATTTTTTGTGGGGGTCAAGGTTCACTGCCAAGAATGTAGAACCTCGGCAATATAAATAAAATTACACACACCATCTACACCAAAAGGTGCACTTACATATTTCATGTGAGTTAAAGGACCACATGGATCTAAGCACATTTCAGAGTGCAATCCTAACCTGGAGTTAGGCTGGCACAGTTAGGCCAGCACAGTTTGACAGGCACAAGGGACATCGTAAAGCATGTTTGGACCACTCTCGGAGTCAGGGAAGATGGTGCACGTCTGTGTGCTGGCCTCTCTGACTCCGAGAGGCCTAACCCCTGGTTAGGATTGCGCTCTTAATAGCAAATGGGATACATGACAGTCTACAAGTCAACAAACAAAACATTTGGCTTAACTTTTGAAAAGTAAATACTTACAAAACCTTGTGTTTTAGTAACTGTGAAATTATTTTGGAAAAATGTTAATATGAAGCAATTGGTCCAATTGGCTTAAAGCCGGCACTGAGTAACGTGAATTCCCTGCTGATTTTCCTGATGCTACTGCTTGAATGGTTTCTTAGCAGGTTACACTGAAAATTCTTTAGAAACTGTTGCTTGAATTTGGTGGGGGAATTTGAATTTGGTGGGGGAATTTTCATGAGTGCAAAGAGGTAAAATTTGTTCCACCAGCAGTTTCACAACAATGGCAGCAGTAGTACTCTTGTCAATTGGAGGCATGTGTTTTGACATTCAAGGCTTTGTAAGCAACTGAGTGCATTCTGCATGTACGCACAGCAGATCCCGCAAAAATAAGGTGAATTGCACTGAAAACTCATGCGAAAGCTGCCTCAAGTTCTATGAGGTGTTGGATAAGTGCTGGTCACCTTGCAACTGAATCAGCATTGCTACATTAATTCATAAGAAAGCCATTTCCTGGGGAAGAGACCACCCTCCTGAAATTACTCACCCCTCACCTTCATTCTTCCCTTCTAATTGAGTAAATCATCTGGAGAATTAGTCTGCGGCTTCAGGAGACAGATCATTTTTCATCTGGTGCACACCACCGATATGGTCCGTCAACAGAACGGGATTGCCGGGCATCAGTTTATGGGGCCGTCATGTCTTTGCCATCAATCTCAATGTCAAATCCTAATTTAGAAAGTGTTTTACAGGGCCAGGGAATGAAATGATGTTCTGTCAGTCAGGAAATTGTCGGAGAGATCTGCAAATGCTCAAAGGAAGAGACATGCATTAATGTGCGGGAAGAGGGGTGATTGCACAGTGTAATTGCTAAAGGATCGGGGGCTGCAGGAAGCTGTGTAAGAGACATGTCTAAGCCAATCTGATGTATGTACACTCATAGATTCCACAGTACTCAGCAGAGCCAGGTAACAATGAACAGGATTGTGGCCTAAAGGACTCCTAACGTTTGTCCTAACTATATCTGCAATATTTCCTCAAATTACCTTCAAATGCTAACTGAGTATCAGCCCAATCCTATTCTTCCTCCACCTGCTGGTACAGCTGCACTGAAAACAAACATGCTGTATCCGGCAAGGGGGAGACAGTCATGGGGGAGGTCAAAAGGTTTCAGAAGGGGATTAAAGTCCCCTCCCCACTCCATAAGCCTCCTGCTATACAATGGGACGTGGTGGCGCAGCAGGTTAAACCGCTGCTGCTGGGCTTTCCGACCGGAATGTTGGGAGTTCAAGACTGCGCGACGGAGTGAGCTCCCGTTGCTTGTCCCAGCTCCTGCCAACCTAGCAGTTTGAAAGCACCTAAATGCAAGTAGATAAATAGGGACCACTTCGGTGGGAAGGGAATGGCGTTCCATGCGCTACGGTGTATAGTCATGCCGGCCACATGACCATGGAAGCTTGTCCTCGGACAAAACGCCGGCTCTACAGGCTTTGAAATGGAGATGAGCACTGTCCCCTACAGTCGGCCATGACTAGACCATTCGGTCATGGGGAAACCTTTACCTTTATGCAATGGGTCAGACCCAAGTCTAAGGAGAGAAAGGGGGCTCAAAAAAGGGGAGGTTGGTGTATGACATTGCCACCAAATCCACCACTCCCACAGCTTCCCTGCCCCATTCCTTGCCCCTCCCCACCCAGTTTCGCTCCCTACCCGCTCCTGCCATTGCCTTACCTGCTCAAGGGAGGTTGGCTGATGGATGGGAGACATTGCCACCTCTAGCAGCAGTATTCCCAAAATGGCTGCCAACAGAGCGTTGGGTGCTCTGTCGGCAGCCATTTTATGACAATGGAACCTAGGGCACAATCCTAACCTGGAGTTAGGCTGACACAGTTAGGTCCAGCAAAGTTTGGCTGGCACAAAGGCCACTGCAAAGCACGTTTGGACCCCTCTCGCAGTCAGAGAGGCCAGCACCCAGAAGTGCGCCGTCCTCTTTGACTCTGAGATGGGCCAAACGCGCTTTACGGTGGCCCTTGTGTCATCCAAACTTTGCTGGCCTAACTTGTACTGACCTAACTCCAGGTTAGGACTGTGCCTTTCATTTCATTGTTGTAAATGGCTTCAAAATCTTGGATAGGATTGGGCTGTTTGGGTCCTTTGGAATAAGAACTGCACCAAATGTTCATACACAGATATTTTCAGTGTATGTGAAATGTTCTCCCAAGAGCTTCAAACCTCACCTTTTCTGGGCCCCTATACAACAGCTTGTAACCCTGTTGGAATTGCGCATGTTCTTCCTTTTTTAATGAGTGGAGAAATGCTATCTGAAATGCTGGAGAGTTGTTGGTAGTCTGTGTGGATAGTTGTTGGTAAAGCATTTATATACCGCTTTTCTTACTGACCCTCACAGCACACCATGAGAGTCTCAAAAAACTCAAGGTGGTTCACACAGACAGGCTATACTAAACTCCTCTTTTATTCAAATGAGTTTTTACAATAATTGCTCCATGGAGAGTGATAGAGCCCTTCACTTTCCAGATGGAATCTTTCATGGCGAGGTCATCATATCTGAAATTTTGGTATACCTTCCAAGCTTCCAGCAGGAGCAGCCTTCAGCCAAGTCTTTCTTTCTCAGAAGCTGACTCTCCATACTCCTCCACTTTCCTGCAGCATTGCTCATGAAGCCATCATCCTCCCAAGTTGAGGTCACGACAGCGCCTCCTTCTGGCTCTGTTCTCTCATGACAGCTTTGCTAGCTTTATCACTGTCTCCCTTCCAGAACTCAGCCAAGATCTCTCCTGCTTAGTATCTTTGGGCAGCCTTTCAGCTCAACCACCAGACCACATCTCCTGCTGCAGTTCTTAGCTTGATCTGATCAGAGAGCTGACCTAGCTGCTTCATACGGTCATGTTCACCAACTTGAAATCCAGTGGCCTGATTAGGCAGGTTCCTTCCTCTTATCTCCCAGCTCTGATTGTAACTTAGTGGGAAATAAACCATGAATGTCCTATTACAGCTGGCTGGTACTCCATATTGAAATGGGTGCTCTAATCTGGCTATGATTGCTTTTTTCCTGATAGAAATATGGTTTCACGTCCATTATTTATCATCTGGTTCTTTCCAAAGTATTGACTTTATGTAACGGCTTGATATACATCAAACCGGTTATAGATTTAATAAACTCTTCTGGTCAGTCCTTCATTGTAAACAGAATGAGATTTATGGCCATCTTAGTGCAAAGCTCTTTTTCCTAGTAATTTTCCACCTCCAGATATCGAAATATACAAAAGGCCACATATATCACTACCCTGGGGAATGGAAACAAACCATGTGGAGGATTGAGTCCCCCCCCCCCAATGTTGGAAGAGCATTTGAAGATGCTGATGGTTAAAGAACCTGACACATGATGAACGGGGAAAGAACACAACCACCAAAGCTTGCGTCAAGGAGCGTCGTAAACATTTCCTCCCTTCTCCCCCTTTGAAACTTATTTTCCTTTGCAGTGAATCATTGGCACAGAATGAAATACAGACCTGAGGCTTATACTGCCCTGAAACTGCATAGCTCCAGATGAGTTCCAATAAAGGAATCCATTATGGATAGGAAATAAATAAGAAAAATCTTATGATAGAGTTGCATATAAAATTAATGGGCTGCTGTTAATGGGCCCTTGTAATTGTGGAGGGGGGCAGAAAGCTCAGAGACACGCTGGGACACAAAGCAAGTGAAATATTCAAGGTTGCAACAAAGGATTCTGACTAATGAGACTTCAGAGAGCAAGAGCGTAGTCCAGGAAGGTGCCTCAGTGCTTGATGATTCTCTTAGATCACGACAGTCGGTGGTTCCCAAATGTACCTGGGTCACAGTGCCCCTGCAGCCACCTAAGTGAGGTGCTGCCATCATGGCTCTCATGAGATCTTATGAAATTTGGGTGCTGTCATCTTGGTGTTGCAAGATTTCATGCGATCCAAGATGGTGGCACTCATGACATATGGATGCCCCGGTCTTGGATCTCACAAAACCTCATGAGATCCAAAATGGCAATGCCCCCAGGGAACAGGTAGGAGGGGTTATCAGGGACATCCTGTGGCACCCAGGTAAATGTACTTTCATGCACTTTCATGACACACACTTTGAGAACCCCTGCCATAGGTGCTAGGACCAGAAATAGGACTTTTCTTCTCTGAAGTCTTGTCCAGTTCTGGCCTAGTCCTAACAGGAAACACATACACACACACACACACAGTCTTCCTGGTTTCTATTGAGAAAGATGTCCTGCTCAGAGAGGCTGCAGAATGGGGAGACCCAATGCATCTTGACTGATCCCACCATCCCCAGCTCTAGGTCCTCACAAATCACTCATAGGATCAGATGTGATGGTACATTCAAGCTGAAGCTGAGTCCAGGAGATGCAATGCTCATTTGACAATGCAAGACTACCACCACCACCCATCCTGGAGTCCTGCTTGGCTTTAAGAAACAGGAATCAACATATGAGAATGGGTTGTTGCTCAGTAGAAGAACACACGTTTTTCCTGAAGGTCCCACTTTCTATCTCTGGCACCTCCATGGTGATGCCAATAAAGGTTTCTGATCTGATCTGAAAGACCTAGATCCACTGCCAGTCCACGTAACAAAACTGCAGTATAGGTACAGTTTCTATGCACATGTTCTGGATGAGGGCCCTGCAGGGGTTTCAGAAACTGGTGGGACAACTTCATTGGCTGTGAAGCTGCTCTGCTGGTGCCTGGAAGCGGTTGATGGAATGAAAGGACGTGTGGTACAGGTATGACAAGTGAGGCAGAACTGCCCTACCATAGTTCTTTGTAAAGTGCCCCACTGCTGTGATCACGCACTTACAACCCACGGGCTTTGAGCAGCTGGAGCCTGCAGGTTCAGCAGCAGGGGAGGCACTTTTCAAAGAACTACGGTAGGGCAGTTCTGCCTCACCTGCCAACGTGACCTCATCGTGGGAGGATGATGGCCTCACCACAGGTTGCTGATGGACTCTCTAATCTGAATCAGCTCTTGATTCCAGCTTATTCTGTAGCTGGACAGATCCAATGCCTCACCAGTAAAGAGCAAGCTTGAGCCGTAGAGAATAGTAGGGTGAGCAGGACACAACCCTACTCACCAAAGTAGGGAATTGGAAGAAGGCCATGGGGTTAGCAAAATTCAGAATCTAAGAGAAGCAGTGAGAGACTGGATTGGAACCACAGTGGCCCCACTGTGGCTCCACTGCTAAAAGAAATGACGTTGGGGTCAGCCGAGGCATCTCAAAGGCCAGGGGAGCAAAATGAGCTCCCATTAGAAGCTGGAATAAAGCCTGATCCCCTGAAGAACCCCATTTGCCTGCAGAATGCCAAATGTTCCGGTTGGAGAACAGGATGCATTTTCAAACCAATGAATGTTTACAGCATAGCTCTGAGTCATATTCCTCATTACAGCTTCTTGACCTCCACCAGCTATTTTTGTCACACTCTCCAAATTACCATAAACACAAAGTGCTCAATGAAATGGCCTCGGTTTCCAGGACTGTTTTGCTTTTTGTCCCCATTCAGTCAGCAAGAGGGCCGGCATGACTTTTTGGGATGGATTTCATTCAGGAACTTTTCTTTCCCCTGCGGGTTGGAAGGTGATGACCCATCAAACCCATGAAAATGCAGATGTCTATAAGGGGTGTTGCATTTTTAATTATGTTGTCAACTACATCAGGAGCATATTCATGGAGCAGAAATACATTCTGCTGGTATCTTGGTTGAGTACATTGAATTTGACCTTTCTTACTCAAGAGATTCCTCAAGGCAGGGTGCCTCCAGATCCCAATGGCAGAGGACTAAGGGCAGAAGAGGGAGGTCTACCTTCCTGTGTGTGGGCTTCCCAGAGACTTCTGGTTGGCCACTGTGGGAAAGAGGAGGCCAGATCAGCTTTTGGGAGGTTGCACATGGCTTGTAACCTGTGATGGAGATTTCCTCCATTAATCTGCCCAACCCCCTTTTAACGGCATCTAGGTGTCATCATCACATCCTGTAGCAAGGAGTTCTACAGATTAATTGCATTCTGAGGAAAGAACTATTTTCTTTTATTTTGTTTGTTCTAATCCTCCCACCACTTAATTTTAGTGGATGTCATATAATCTGCACTGACTGGCAGCAGCCTTCACAAAGGATCTTTCGCAGCCCTACCTGGAGTTGCTGCCAGGGTTTGAGCCTGATGCTTATCCACTGAGCTATGGCCTCATTCATCCATGAGCTCCATGCCTTGCGAGCCTCACTGGCAGATGCAAAATGGGAAAAAAGACTCCAGTTTTCTAATTAGGAAATCCAATAACTAATCCTTTTTTTCTGGAGTCAATCTGGCTTTTTTTCGGGGGGTGGGAGGTGGCAGACTTGTAATTCACCATTCATGGACATCATTTCAGGAGATACTAAAAATTTATGGACGTGTTCAGAACCGCGTTTCGCTTGACTGTCATTTCTTGCCTGGGGTTATTTATGCCAGCACTCGCACCAAGCGGTCATTCTGACGCATTCGGTGGTTTTCCTTGTTAACCTCAATGGATCCGATGGAAAGAAGGACACGTCCTTCCCATCCTGTAATTCGTGGCTGCACTTGGAGAACAACTTTGCTCAGCAGGCAGCCTTTGTGTCCCCAAGTTTTCCAACGCCACTTTCCAAATAATCGCCCACTCCCTGTTGCAAACCTGCCAATTACTCTTGGAGATTCACTTAGTGGCGATGGCCATCATTCCGGGTCTGCCTGAAATCCAGCCTGCTGAGTTCCCATTCTGACACTTACTGCAGGTTGATATCAATCATCCCTCACTGTGCTACATATCAGTGCCATGATGCAAGAGCTGACCTACAGCAAGAGGAAGGGAAAGGGAGACTAGCAGCCCCATCCCACCTAGATCCCCACACTGTGATGCTGCAACACCAGTGTGGCTTCTGATATATCCCACCGGTGGGGGTGGGGGTTTGGCTCTTGGAGGTCTCCCTGGGATAAATTCTATAGCCACAAGGAGTCAACTAGGACCTACGCCAGCAACATTTCTGGTGCAACTCCTAGTTAATCCTATTCGGGCAGATCATGTCCTGGAAGGGAATTAGGGTATGGTGTGCACTGGTGCCACTGACCCTGACCTCCTGGACCTGATCCACCCACCCTCTGCACCACCACGACCGGTTGGATATAGTAGAAGCCACACTGGTGCTGCTGCATCACAGGCACAGGTCCAGGTCTGAGCATCCCAATTAGGCTGCCAGCAGCTTACCTTCGTATTTGTCCCCTTGCCCCGTGCTAAGCTGCTGCTGCCTCCTAACTTGGTTACCATGCAGTGCAGGCCAGCCTGCCCGCCTGCCTGCTCCAGCCCAAGTTAAGATTGGGTTACATAAGAACATAAGAAGAGCCCTGCTGGATCAGGCCAAAGGCCCATCTAGTCCAGCTTCCTCACAGCGGCCCACCAGGTGCCCCAGGGAGGCACGAAACAACAAGATGCTTGCATCCTGTTGCCATTCCCTTGCACCCGGTACTCTGAAATAGCCTACTACTAATGTAAAGGGATTGCACAATCCATCATTGCTTCCAGCCCACGATGGACCTTTCCTCCAGAAATCCATCCAATCCCCTCTTAAAGGCATCAAGACCAGATGCCATCACCACCTCCTGTGGCAAAGAGTTCCACAGATTAATTACCCGCTGGGTAAAAAAGTACTTCCTTTTATCTGTTTTAACTCTCCCAGTCATATAATCACACACACCCATTAATTGATTTTTTTTTTAGTTCAGTGCTCAAAGCTGCTGTCAAGAAATTACTGGAACTGTCCCACTTGCCAACATCTAAGGATATAGTGCAGAGCCAGGGTGGCGTAGTGATCCGAGAGTTGGACAGAGACCTGGAAGATTCAAATCCCCACTCAACCATGAAGCTTCCTGGGTGACCTGTTCACAATCTGGGGCCAGTTCCTGGGGCCAGTCACAATCTCTCAGCCTCACCTACCTCACAGGGTTGTTGTGAGCACAATAGGAGAGAAGGAATTAAATATACTACCCTGAGCAACTTGGAGGAAGGGCATTCTAAAACTGTGAATGCATAAAATGGGAGGGGCATTTTGGGTGTAACAGAGTGGAGAAAATGGGAAGGGAACTCCAGATCAGGGCTACTGTATGTATGTATGTATGTATGTATGTATGTATGTATGTATGTATGTATGTATGTATGTATGTATGTATGTAT
>JAJKFI010000079.1:2101230-2116934 GCA_029204185.1 Lerista edwardsae
TATGTATGTATGTATGTATGTATGTATGTATGTATGTATGTATGTATTTTAAAAAATTTCTAGGCAGCCTGTGAGCTGAGGCTTTCCAGGCTGCTAACAGAACAACAGCACCAATAAGCATTAACATCAACAGCTTTATTAAGAACAGGTTAGTAGAAACAGCACTGAAACATCCTCTGGATGTTCACCTAGGCATCGAGGGTCGAAGATCACCAGGAAACTGCAGTGTGACTGTTAACAAGCACCCCTGGACTATCAATACTAAAGTAGGCTTCCTTTTTACCTACCTGGTAGTCTACAAATCCCCTCAGCTGGTTGACTCCTGCAGACGGAACAAGAGCTCTATCCAGGACAGAGGAGAAAGCAGAAAGGTGATTGCTGAGTGATTATTCTATGGGAACGGTGAATCAGGAATATAACATGCTCAGTCAGAAAACACTATAGTTTATTTACCTCCTGGGTGACACGCTGGCAATACGAGTTCTAATTTGATCAATATGATCTCTGGGGAAATTTGAAAGGGGAGGGAAATCTTTATCTTGTGATGAGATTTCTGCAAGACGTAACTCTCCTCTGTGAGGCTTGTGTGGTCAAGGGGGTTGGTGCAAAGCAGCTTGTAGGCTCCAGAGCTGGATTAAAAGCAAGCAAGCATCTGAACTGCCCTTCCTCAAACCTTTATGGCAGGGGTCCTCAAACTACGGCCCGCGGGCCGGATCCGGCCCCCCAAGAACATTTATCCGGCCCGCCCATCACTCTGAGCCGAAAGGAGGAGGGGTGGGCACGCATGACACGGGCACCTTGCAATATGGCTGGACCGTGCTGCAAAGCAGCTTCTTCCGGGCGGTGTGTGCACACTCAGCTTTGTTGCCCTCCCGGCTGTTTTACGCGCTCAGCCTGCAAACCGGGCAGAGCACGTGGCTGGATGCCTGCAAGGAGCGAGAACCAAGCAGCGTGTGCACACTCAGCTCGGTTGCCCTCCCGGCTGATTTACACACTCTGCCTGCAAACCAGGCAGAGCGCACGGCTGAATGCCTGCGGGGAGAGAGAGAGGGAGCGCACCCAGCTCGGCTGCTCTGCCGGCTATTTTAAGGACTTGCAACACTTGGCCCCCCAACCCGGCTCCTAGGCAGCTTCTGGGAGTCTCAGACCGGACGCAGCAGCAGGTAGGCAATTTTGGGTGAAAGAGCGCGTCTACCCAGTGCTTGCCCATGCTGCTTTACCGCGTCACTGTGGAGGCAGTCCTGTCATGCCAGTCAGGGACAAGGGAGTGTGGCAGTCTGGGAGAAGGGGTTCAGGCAGCCTGGTGTCTAGCTATCAACCGCCCTCACCTCTGCACGCCTAAACTCTCCTCCTTCCTTGAGCAGCTTGGGTTTGCACCCTTCTCTCCAGAATCAGCAGAATCCTATGCAGGTTGACTCAGACGTAAGGCCCATTGTTTTAAGTTGGGCTTACTCCCAGGAAAGATTGCAGCCTCAGCGTCGCCACTCCTGCACTCTTTCACTCCCCCGCCATTTCCTCTGCAGCTTGGGTTTGCACTCTTACTCTCTCTTTGCCTGTGTACCCAGTGTCAGCAGTGAAGAATGCCAATTCCATGCTTGGGATAACTAAAAAGAGGATTGAGAATAAAACAAATCATACAAAGACTGTACAAATCGATGCTAAGGTCACATCAGGAGTATTGCTTACAGTTCTGGTCACCATATCTCAAAAAGGACATATTGAAGCTAGACAAGGTGCAGAAAAGAGCAACCAAAATGATAACAAGCCTGAGGCACCTCCCTTATGAGGAAAGGGTTAATAGGGCGCTGTTTGCAATGTGGCTGTAATGTGCAACTGTAGTCTGGCCCCCCAACAGTCTGAGGGACAGTGAACTGGCCCGCTGTTTAAAAAGTTTGAGGACCCCTGCTTTATGGTTTGCAAACCTCCCTTTCTGTCCTGCTAGCAATACAATAGCCCCCACCCTGAATCAATGGGGATATGTTCCCACTGTTACAGCAGATATTCAAAACCTTAGATAGCAGTGAACCCGATACAGTTGTGCAGGAAGCAGATGGCAAGAACTTTATGCTTTTAGTGAGAATTTTGCAGCGAACTGTTAATGTCTGTGGTTCCAATGTATTCTGGGGAGGCAGCTCAACTGCTGCAAGGCATTCTGGGGGCTACCAAGACTTCCCTGGTTCCGGATAGCTTCCAGTTAGCTTCTAAGTGGCCACCGCCAATACAGAGCATAGCTTGCCATCAGAAATATTTGCCAACTGAAGGTACAACCCAAGCAGGAGTGCTCAGGTCTAGCCATTGAAACTATTTGCAGAGGAGCTAAATGGAAGAGGCATCAGGCTCATCAGGAGGTAAATTTGCCAAGGTGCATACATTAATGTGTAAGGAATAAACATTTGGGGCAGAAATAATAACATCCGTGATTTGGGGCAGACAAGCTAAGAGAACTAAAAGGGAACTGAGAGCTTATGAATTGGAACTGGGGGCTCTCAGAAGACTGAGAACAGGGGATGAAGCCTGTAATTTGGAGCAAATAACAAACAGCTTCGCTCAATAGAATTATTCACTAACAAGCGAGTACAGCTTCAAAAGCTTGGCACTGGAAATATTTAGGGAGTAGTACAGGTGCCTCTGCTCCAAAGAGGCTAAACACTGAAGCAAAAGTAGCTAGATGAAGAAGTAACAGTAGATAAGCCAGGTGTCTTTGCTAACAAGGTAGATTAGCAAAAGGTGAAAAGTTTACAGAAGGTCCTAACAAATTGTGCATGCTTAATAGGGTCTATACATATTAAAGTACACACCCTTGAAGCACAAAAGCTAATTTGAATGCACATGCAAAGTCTGCAAGTGTAGGGGTACATATCAAGGAGAAACATAGGGGAAATATGTAGTAGGCGAACGGGAAGGCTGTAACCTCGGAAGTAACTTAGCCAATGGTGAAAACAAGGAGGGGCTGCACACAGAATAGGGTCTATATAATTTGTATTTACACACTGTTCGAAGAGGTGGTCTTGGACTTCGGTCCTGCCCCTCCCTTTCCTGCAGTAAAGAAATGCAAGCGGCAATCTCCCTCTGTCTGTGTGGTATTTGGTACAGGGGTGTTGGGTCAGGGGGATCAAACACTCCTAACAATTTGATGGATTGGACGGTGGGTCAGAGGGGCACACTGTTCCTAACAAATGCTTCTATGGACCCACTCCTGGCCAACTATCCAGCATCGATAAAGCTGCGATGCAGCTCCAAGACAGGTAAGCAAATGCTCTCTTGGAGTAGGCCTCTTTGACTCCCCGACCCAAATACAATATTCAGCCCATTCCCTGGCGGCAAGGCTACATCAGGCTACAACTGAAAAGTTAGAAAGGATTTGGCCGTTAGGCTGAAATCCTATGCACACTTATTTGAAAGTAAGCCTCACTGAACTTCTGAGTAAGCATATACAGAATTACCCTATAAGCCATCAACATTCCCAAGAGATGAGAGATGATGTTTTCCAACATCTCCCATTCTGAGAGATGGACTGATCTCATGTTATATTATAATGCTGTGCAGAATTACTGGGAGGAAGTTCTAGCAGAGACAATGAGGCTTACCTCTGAGCAAATGGAAACACTCTAGCATGGCTATCTCCAAACTCCCACCAATGGGCCTAATCAAGTACATGAGGAAAGTTATCCCCGCTATGAGTAGTGTGTCTGTTCTATCGTGTTACTGGTGCTTGTTGCACACGATCTGCCCAGTGAGATGCTCTGGACAGTCACATCTTTTCAGACATCTGGGAGCAAAGCCAGCTGGGGCAAAGGACAATAGTGACTCTCTCGGCAAGTCACGTGCCAGGAGTTGCAGCAGAACAACGGAACAGACTTCGCTAGCCAGTTTGGGGATGGCTTTACAGAGATCCAGTGGTCCATGATTTGGATACCGCCGCTCTAGCATACCTTTTATATCTATTGGGGGTATTTTTTAATCCCATTGGTCAATATTATTTATGCATTTGATTTCGAACTATTGGAAATCAAGAGACTGGAAGGAAATCAAGAGATAGGAAGGTAATGACCTGGCTCTCTAAATTAAATCCAACAAGCTGCAAATTAGCGGGGGGGGGGGGGAGTGGCAGGAGAAGAACATGCTTTAATGAAGGCATTTCAAGTTGATTTTTGGGTGCATCAGCATCTTAATGGGCTGTGGCTACAGGGTCTGTCAGGATGAGCTCCTGCACTTTAACATTTACCATCACATTACTGGGTCTATGACCTTGAGTGAAGGTTGCAAAAACTGCATGCTCTGATTCCACACATAATTGCAACCATTTTCCTAATTATCCAGAATGGGAGAAAAATGGAACACAGGCTGGAGGGACCCAGAGGAGCAATAAAGGAACCCAGTGGGGGAAACTTCCTCATCCTTCTGTGTCCTTCACCTTAGCTTCCAGTTCAAAGAGGCACAGTTTTGGATTTCAGGAAGCTTCTCCAGATCTTTGGGGACATTTTTCCAAGATCTATTTTGCTCTGAGCTTTGGATCCAACTGCAGTGGTCTAGCACACTGGTGTAGCTAGGGTATCCGGCACTCTAGACAAATAAGTTTTAACACCTCCAAACATCCCATACAACTCACAGGCCCTGGAAGGCTTCCAAGAGACCTTCTGAGGTTCAGAAAGGGTGCACACCGGCCTACCTGGACCTCGGAAGGGGGTGTCAGAAGGTCTTCTAGAGGTCCCAAAAAGATACTTTTGGTTTCCAAGTTTCGCCAAAAACCAGACATGCCTTTTGAGGGCCTCCAGAAGACCTTCTTGACACCCCCTCAAGGCATGCTGCCCAGGGGAATGAACTCCTGTACCCATCTTAGCTACTCCATGTTTCTGCCACTGGTTCAGAGTGACATCCTCTACAGCCAATCCTGTTATTTAAGCTGGACTAGCCTCATTGACACTCATCATTCCCTCCCTCCACACCCACACACCTCTTTTTAGCTTCTTATTGCCTCTTCAACACAATCTTAGAACTGTTCCTAGGTGGATTTGCCTGGCTGATCACTCCAGCTGAGTCACGAATTATCTGCCTCTAGAAATAGACACCTTCCTCTTCCACAGTACAAATGTGCCAAAAGCATGTTATCCACCTAACTCCAGCGAAGTTTTTTTTTTCCTTTTGTAATTTTTTTTAAAGATCCTTTCAGTATCATAAAGGGAAATAGGCTTAGGATATTTTTTAGCGATTTAAGAAGTGTGTATCATCATCATTATTATCATCAATAATAATAATAATATATCATTTGCAGCTGAGTTCCTAAGTGAGAGAAAAAAAATACTTATTCTGGTCATCACCTGCTTCATGACATCAGTTCCTGCTTCATGACATCACTTCCGGCCCTCAGCAGGAGCCATGAATGCTCTTTGGCCTGCTGTAGGAAACCCCTGGGCTAGAGTGTCTCCCTCCCTCTTCTGCTCTTCCTTTTGAACCCAGGAAGGGGCATCTGTGGGGGGGGGGCAGCATTTGGCATGCAGCTTGAAGTGCCAGGAGGTCTCGGCCTTGCTCTGTAGATGAAAGTGCCCAAGGAAAGGTGGAAGGAGCTGGTACCGAGAAAATGGGGTCAGGGACAAATGTCACCGGGGAATTACATGCCGCAATCTCCATACTCTTGACAGCAACTTGAGTGGAAAGAAGAAAGAGCCTGGGAAAGGATGGAGGCAGCTTGAAAGGGGCAGAAGGTGTCATTCGTTTATTGCTTTGAAATAACCAGCCACCTCTAGCTTGCAGATAATACGCCTTGATTCCCCCCCCCCTTTCTAATCCTTTCTCCAGCAACTCGCTGCACTCCCCTGTTAATCTGTATTCATTATTTGGATGCTTCCCTGGGAAGGGGAAAAAAAAATACCTTTGCATTGTATTATACAGCAGGCTGAAATCCATGATGAGTCAAAGAAAAAGACCCAAGGGGATAACATGCATCTCAGCACTGTTGTGAAATCTCGCCCTTCTTCACAGCAGTGCTGCCAAAACACCTCTGTTATGCCAAGACAGCAGGCGAGAGCTTACAATACCCGGTTCTGTCGTATTGTTGCCTGCAGAATACAGTCATGGATAACGCAGCCCATTCTTGAATGTAGGCAGGTGAGTCTCTTTGAATAGATGTCTTCCAGCGATGAGAGCACCTGTGAAGGGTATCATTTCTAGGCAATTAGCGATGCTTGTGAACTCCTCACCCACCGTTTCCCTATGTTTCTTTCTTTTCTTTTTGGAGTTCTGAATTAATCGGTCTTGTTTTGTAAGTGGAACTGATGCATTCGGAATCCTCCATTGTTCATTTCTGCAAATTTTGCACAGAACGCTTCCTATGTACAGTTTGCTGTCGCGTGCAATTGCTCCATTTATTCATGTTGTCCTCCTGCACCATGCTGTATTCTAGCCTCTGGCCAAGCCTGATCCAAAAACACAGATCAGCTCGGGCTTGTGCCAGCTATTTATGTAGCTCATCCAAGTCTGAGTAGAGTCATTGCACAGGCTGGGTCTTACCATGGAGAAAATGGCCCGATGCCTCCTTACCTTGAAGAGCTCTCCAGCCTTCCAACTTCCCCCATAGAATGCAGCACGGCCCATGATGATGCATTGGCGCAGGGGGGCAGAGGTTGGAAAGTATTGTGCTTCAAGACAGATAGTAACAGAAGGGTTTAGGGCAGGCATCAATTCCCCTCAGAAATACACCACTCTCGTTTGCTCCTCTGGTTTTTGAGGAAAAATCAATCAATCAACAGTATTTATATAACGTTTTTCAACACATGACGTTGAAACATGGTGGCACTGCAGGTTAAACTGCTGTTGCTGAACTTGCTGACTGGAAGGTTGGCAGTTCAAGACCGCGCAACTGAGTGAGTTCCCGTTGCTTGTCCCAGCTCCTGCCAACCTAGCAGTTCAAAAGCGAGTAGATAAATAGGTACCACTTTGGTGGGAAGGTAATGATGTTCCGTGCGCCTTGGCGTATAGTCATGCCGGCCACATGACCACGGAAGCTTGTCCTTGGACAAATGCCGGCTCTTCGGCTTAGAAATGGAGATGAGCACTGCCCCTACAGTCGGTCACGACTAGACCATTTGGTCATGGGGGAAGCTTTACCTTTCAACACAAAGTTCACAAAGTGGTTTAGAGGGTGATGATGATGATGATGATGATGATGATGATGATAATCTATATATATATAAATGGACGTGGGTATGTGGGTGTCTGTGTATGTCTGTATGTATGTATGTTATGCATAGGCTCGGGAATGCCTGGACCAATCCACACGAAACTTGGCAGGAATACACCTTGCAGCCTGGAAGGAAACACTGTGGGGGTCAGACCCCCCTACAGCCCCCGGTTTTTCGGGGAGGGGGGCTAGAACGTCCAGACCAAGGGGATTGCATTGGACTAGAGGTCTGCTGCCACCCTGTGGTGACACACGATTCTGCAGGTTATCTGGTAGGCTTGCAGTAGCTCAAACCCGAAAGTGAAACGTCTTCCCAGTCCCTGGGTTGCCCAGGAGACAGAGCAGGTTCCACACAGTTCCAGCACCCAGTCGGATCTGAGATGGACGTATTTACACAGAGCTCACTGGCCAGCTGCTCCCGTTTCTCATACTTCACTGCTATCCCACCAGATTACCTGCAGACATGGTTCAGGAAGTGTGAGTGTTTCAATTCGCTCTCTGGGTTGATTGTCTACCTGCTTCCTACTTACTTTCACGGTGATAGTGTGCATTTCGGGCTCAGGGTCCTCAATATTGGGGGGGGGCCCTAATTAATTCCGTCTCCTACTAGAACCTAGGGATACATTGTCCCCCGGGCAACGCCGGGTCACAAACAGCTAGTAATAATAATAAAGACACTGCGCAGGGGTGAAGAGGGGCAGTTACTCTCCCCTGCTAAATATAAGAGGAACACCACTTGAAAAAGTGCCCCTTGCCCAGTTAGCAGGGGTGGTTAAAGTATCAGGGGTTATCTAAAAAGCATCTAACAAGTTTCAGTTGCCCTCCCCTGCAATCAACATGTCTCGGCCCATAATAAGAACTAGCCTCAATGAGTCTGCCATTCCTTTTGGCAAATATTTGTTGTCTAGATGCCTTCCAGAGGAGGACTAAGAAGTGATGACATTCCCTTTGGCAAACGTTTGCGCTCCAGAAACATTGCAAAGATGTGCCCCGGGAGCATATCTTACCATGCGGAGAGAAAGTACCAAGACTATGACTATTCAACTCGCTTTGCTAAATAAGCCAACCTATCAGAACAATAATGTGATCACAGAGCTGCCTCCGCATTTTACCTAGGGTGGAATCCCAGGCAATTGTGCCGGGTTTGTCAGAAAACACATCCGTCAGAATTTGGGAGGAGGTTCAGAGTTTCGACAAGCTTAATGAAATTTGTCAGGAGTGTTGTACATGCCTCGAAGAGGCGGATTGAGAAGATCCTGCTGAGAAGGAGCATCTCTGGGAATTTTTGAGGGAAGTTTAAAGATTTTCAGGCACACATCTCTGTTTATTACTATTTATGCTGACAGATTTCTCTCCTTGGTGTCTCCACACAGCTCCTCCAGAGGAAATTAGATGCAGGGTTTAATCGTGAGCTGTGCCAGGGAAGAGTGTTTCTATAAATACTTCACTTGACTGGAAAGATGGCAAATATTGGCATTTCTGGTGGGTTACTGAATCGAGCTTAAATGTCACACACACACACACACACACACACACACACACACACACACACACTTCAGGGAGGCAGTGGGGATACATTTATTTACTTAATGTAGGGCTGGGCCAAACATTCTCCAAAAAGTTATTTTGGTCTAGTTGGAGGTGAAAGGGCAAGGAAGACAACTCCCAGCCCAAGCCTACCCAGGTTCCCTTGCAATGATATCGCAGCACCAGATTGTTCCGCCTCTGCACTGCTCAGCACAGAGCTTACTTCTCCTGGTGTCACCTGTTCCTTGCACTGGTGTGCATGGGAAGGATGCAGCCTTCCCACCAGTGGGCCCAGATGGTGTGCTGTCACAACATGCTTTACTGCAGCATTGCGACCATCTATATCGGTGGAGTGACCATAGGGTTGTGTCGCTGGTGCCCATTTTTTCTTTGCAGCTGTGCAGGGCCCAGAGACTGCCTGCCTCCCTCCCAGCAACCCAGTGTCCTTGCTGGCTCTGTTGCTGTGGGAGGCAGCAGAGACTTGGGCACAAGCCAAGGGATCTGTCCACTACTGGTTGGACAAGGCCATCCCGGGCCTGATTGCAGCGAAGGCCAGCGCCCCCTGGCCGTGGGAATCTCCTTGTTGCTACCTGTGGACATGCTAAATCACCCCCGCAACAGCCCTACTCCCCCACCATTGGTTGAATCTGCACCAGTTAGGTGCCTGTTAAGAAAGCACTTTCCCATATAGCCTGGCACGAACCTCACAGTACCCCCACACGCCCCGACCCTCAGCCAGGCCATCCGGCAGCACTCTGTAAGTTTCCTTTTGTTTGTCTCCTTTTGTCTGTCTTACAATAAACCGTCTTACCCCTCCGCCTTGGATTGGACTTGCTCCTTCCTCAGATCGCGGAGAACCTCCTGCCTGCTGTGACAGGCTGGAACAGTTGCCACTTAGGTCTTGCCACTTAAGTCTGAGATGGTTCAGGAGGCTCTTCAGGTTCAGTCGTTCTCAAGCCCGCATTCACAGCCCAGTGATGTCATTCAGGGGGAACGTACCAGAACGGGCGTTCCGGATCCTAACAGGCTCCGTGGCTGGTTCCGGGTGCGAATCCAATCAAGACAAGTGCCAATCAAAAGTGAGTTCCTGTTCCTAAATCATTTGAATGACACCACTGTCACAGCCCAATCCTCACTTGGGCTGGAGCAGGCTGGCCAGCCGCCCTGCGCTGCACCCAAACCTACGTTGGAGGTGGCCGCAGCTTAGTGTGGAGCAAATAGGGGACAAATAGGGCTGCTTGGATCTGCGCCTGCAAAATTGGGGCTGTGCAGGCTGGGGATCCTCCCCAAGCCTTCCCACCTACCAGAACACCCCCCCCCACCCCTTTCCTTCACCCTCTCGCCTCCCCCCCCCGCCCAGAAAAGCCCCTGCACTGGCTGAACTGGCCAGTGCAGGGGTGACTTACTGGCTGCCTCCATAGGTGCATCTGGATCAATGGAAGTGCTTGCTTTGGCCCAACCCCTCCAACTGGCTCAGATGTGCTTTTCGGCATGTTTGTGACAACCTTGGACCAATACAATGTGCCTGTGTCGGCCCAACTGGTACTTTGGATTACGCCCTCATTCGTTCATTCAGAGCACAGTCCTGTACCTGTGTTGTACCGACGCTATGCTCTTGTGCTGCTCCAGGGCTGTTGCAAACATGCCGTCAATTGCATCAGCGTCAGCGGTATGGCGCTGGACCGGTGTAAGCAGCAGTGCCAATGCTCGGGCACCGCCATGACCGTCAGCAGCGCCAGCCTTGCACCGGTTGAGCATTGGCAGCGCTCAGTCGGTGCAGGGCCTCCACAAGGGCATACTAGAGGAATTCCAGAGGCATGCCAGGGGCAAAACTGGGCAGCGATGGGGGCAGCGACGCAGGGCAGATGTAGTGCCAAATCCTAAGGCCCATCCCCGGCCAGGGTGGCCCCAATTCCAGCCACTCCTGCGCACGTTGACCTGCGCTTGCAAAACAGCAGGTGCAGATCCGAGCAGGCCCATAGGGATGACTGGGGCTTATGCAGATGCAAAAGGAAAACCTCCCCTTGTCCTGCATGTTGCTGCTGCTGCCTCCTAATGAGCTTTAGGATACAGCCCTGCTATGTTGGCCTTACTATGTCAGCCTTACTTAGGATTGGGCTGTCATTCATTTATAGACCAGATCTAAGTCAGGAGAAATCCCCACTTGCTATGGCAGCAAATTCCTTACCTAAGCTATGCATTGTGCAAAACAGTCCTGAATCAACTACATTCAGCCTCATTGTGTGACGTTGACTTCCAGTGCTCAGGGTGAGACAAACTTCCCTTGAGAAGGTTCGCCTTGAATTTGGGCAAACAATGTGTGATATTTCACCCTTTCATAGCGACCAGTTTTACAACACTGATGGCCACAGTCCTGCTGCCATCAGCCCTTGCAATGCTCCCCCTGGAGGCTGCTGTTTCACCAGGCCTGCTTTTTTCCACCCATGATGTATTGCATCATGACATAGTTTCACTCCAAAGAGGATTTTGAGAAGAAGAAGAAAAAATGGTCTTCAGATCAGTAGCGTAGCTAAGACATCTGCCACCTGGGGTCAAATAAGATTTTGTAGCCCCCACCCCAGACAAAATCAAATTTAATTATTAAATTAAGTCAGTAAATAAAAATGTTCTGGTCAATTGGCCGTCACATTGGAGAGGATACAGATAGTCCAATGCCACTTGTTTCATTTCATTCTACAGCTACCTTTCTAATGATATATAACATGATGGTGTTATTTGTACTTACCAACATTTTCACAATTCTGGCCATTAGCGTCAAGCTCAGCTTGTTGCCCCCTAAAGCCTGTTGCTTGGTGCAATTGCCCCCCCCGTGCCCCCTTAGCTATACCACTGCTTCAGATTATATCCACATGGAGGTGCATTGCTAGAAACTCCACTGCCAACAGTGAAGTTTGTGCTCCCAAAACTGACACCCTACAAAACTGACACCATCTACCAAGTACTCTTGGTAGAGGACATTTCAGCCCAGCCCGTAAGCAATTGCACCACATGTAGGATTGCATAAATGCCCATCACATCACCTTGTAGTTGTGCTTTTCTGTCCAAACCAGGAAGCCACAAATGCTTTTCCATGTTGCAGTTTAAAATCCTTCTCTTTCCCTCCTGGCTGACACTTTAATACCTGCAGGGGGGAAAAAAGTGTGGATGAAATAAGAACGAGATTTATAGAGTCTCAGTACCTCCCGTTGAAATTAAATGCGGTGCGAACACTGGCTTTCCACGTTTAATTGTCTTTTCCCCCGTAACTTTGTGTCAGTCTTTTCTAAAAGCCTATTAATTCTGTAATTTAGTGCTTCAGAACACTGGGAGACAGACAGAAACGGCGCTTGGATTTCCTCTCCCTTTCTTTCTTCCTCCCTCCCTTCATTGACTAACTGTCATCACGCATCAGTGTTAGCGGGACTTTCTCCTTGAAACCCGTCAAATCCAAAAAGAAAAAAGAATTTAAAATTACAGTGTGTTTATAGCCACTTTGGGACCAGAAAAAAAGTGTTTGGCCACCATTTATTAAAAGAGGTTCCATGACATTGTGACTGACTGTTTTGGACTGAGCATCATCATCATCATCATCATCATCATCATCATCATCATTATTATTATTATTATTATTATTAACATCATCATCAGTGGTGCAATTCAAATGAATTAACAACCGATTCTATGACGTCATAGCTGGAGCCAAAAAAAACCCGAAGCCAGCCGAGGTAAGCGAGTGAGCGGGGCCCAGCCAGTTAACAACCGGTTCTATAGAACCACCTGAATTTCACTACTGATCATCAGCAGCAGCAGCAGCAGCAGCAGCAACAACAACAACAACCATGGTGTGTTGACGACTGGAAGCAGTGGCACAGCCGGAAGGGTGCAAAAACTTAAGAGTACAATCCTAAATTGAAGTTAAGCCGGCACAGTTAGGCCAGCAAAGTTTGGCCGGCACAAGGGCCACCGTAAAGTGCATTTGGACCAATCTCGGCCTCAGGGAGAATGGCACGCGCCTGTGTGCTGGCCTCTCTGACTCTGGGTGTGGTCCAAACTTACTTTACCATGTCCCTTGTGCCGACTAAACTTTGCTGGCCTAACTATGCTGGCCTAACTCCAGGTTAGGATTGCACCCTTGTTTTTTACGACTCCTGGCCGAGCCATGTAAGTGGCCCCTCCCCTCGCCCCTGGAGCCAGTTGGAGTGGTGAAAACAACGCAGAGGAGAAGCCTTGAAAACCATTTGCCTTAAGGACAGCCTTATGCCTTCTGTTCCTGTTTCCCCCACTCCCATAAGGTCTGTTGGGGAGCTCTGCTTCATGCGCTGTCATTGCCTGAAACGTGATTGGCTGGTACATGGAACAAGGCCTTCTCGGTGTTGGACCCCAAGCTCTAGAACTCACTACCCCAGGGGATTCTCAAAGCCTACTCTCCCCCACCCTTAAAGGAGGACCTAAAAACAATCCCATTTTTCTGTGTGTGAAGTGGGGGCTCTTTGTGAAATGATGAATAGTGGAACTGATACTCCTTTGCGGGAGTTGTCTGTCACCTATGACGTTACAGTGTATTTTCTACTGTGCTTCTGTTGTTTGCAATGTGTGGCTTTGTGTATTACTGCTGCTCTGACGCTCCTGCTCCTGTGTTCTCCAGCAATGAAATCACTGCAGAAAATGGGGAGGGGATTGCAATTTTGACGGAGGGTCATCAATTTTTCCGATGGAAAATTGACAGATGTTTTGGGGATTGGGGTGTCTTACTCGGTTGGGGTGGTGTTGGCAACAGAACCTGGCTCCTGCCAGATGCCGTTTTCTGTCCTGGAGAGTACTGTACTGTAGCACCATGCTGCACCATGCCCCAATGCACTCTGGGATACTAATGGCGGTGTCCAATGGAGCCTAGATACTAGACACTGCTGCCAGTACCCTCACAGGCAGCAGTTTTTACTTCTAAAAAGAAGCCTCTAATGCCACCATCCTAATAGGCTCCCCACACTCAAAATTGCCTCCAATTCCCCAGAAACCCCAGGCAGAAAGGGGGCTGGCCCAGCAGTATTGTATATTTCCATATTTCAGTTTGCCACGCTGGGATCATTGATTACAGATGGGATGTAAATGAATAATCAAAGAAAATAAATACCAATTCTCGTGTCTCTGTCATTTGCACAGCCAAAATGACATGAGCAGAAAAACAGAGGGCCAGGGCTAGAATTTCCCTCGCATGGTGATGTCTTCAGCTTCTGTTTTTCCTCCCAAAATGAGCACGTGGTCTTCAAGCAGCTCACACTAAGCACCCACTATCTAAATGAAAAGAAAGGCTTTTACTGCTCCATAGACCACAGGAGCAGCTGACTCCCTGCTTGGTTCGCCCCTTATCTGAATCATCCTCACATTAGCACATGTCGAAGACAAAACCAATTAGATGTGAAGAGATGATTGCCTCTTTTCATATTCCAGTGATTGGATTCAAGCTGCCTCATTGATATATTAGCTCTCCTCCCTGAGCAAATACTTAATGTCTAGGACAGAAGGGCTGGGGTGGGGACAGGAGGTGGCATGTAAGAACAAAACTTACAAGGATTGGGGGGGGGGTTCTTGCTGATACCAGCTAATCTCTGTTTGAAAAGAAATTGGTTCCTTGCCTCGCTTCCATGACGCATTAAGACGAAGAAACCGTGTACCTGCTGCTTTTCCAGGTCCAGTTCATCTCAAGGCTGCAGCCAAAGAAGTGGTGCTGGGTTCCTTTCCTGGATGAGTCCATGCATCCACCGAAGCAGGAGGTACTTCTTCAAAGAGGGCTGATTCTTCAGAGGTTTGTATGCATCTGGTGATGGCATCTGGTCTAGATGCCTTTAAGAGGGAATTGGACGGATTTCTGGAAGAAAAGTCCGTCGTGGGCTATAGGCAATGATGGATTGTGCCACCTCCTTACATTGGTGGTGGGCTACTTCAGAGTACTGGGTACAAGGGAGTGGCAACAGGATCCAAGCATCTTGTTGTCTCATGCCTCCCTGGGGCACCTGGTGGGGCCGCTGTGAGATACAGGAAGCTGGACTAGATGGGCCTTTGGCCTGATCCAGCAGGTCTCTTCTTATGTTCTTATGCAGGAGGCCTCAGTTTCCACACCTGGCATCTCTAGGTCTGGAAAAGACTCTTCTTCCGGCCCTGAAGAATCAGTGAAGGCAAAACTGGGCCAGATGGCAGCAACATCCCAAAGTCACTTGACAACTTGGGCCCATAAATTTGTGGGCCTCTCATGACAACATTAGTTTCAGTAATGACATGAAACAGACAAAAGAAACGTGAATCTGTCTTTACCCAGCATGTAATTAGTCTGTGGAACTCCTTCCCACATGATATGGCAATGGATCCTGGCCTAGATGCTTTTCAAAGGGGATTGGACAAATTTATGGAGGAACACTCCATCACAGGTTACAAGCCATGGTGGTTATGTATAGTCTAAGATTAACAGAGGGAAGTTAATTCTGTCGCTCATTCTGAGGGCAGGTTAGGTTGTCATTCAAATTGGCTGTAAATGGCTTTGTTTTTTTTTGCCTACTCCAAACCTGCAAGAGAGGGAAGGTGTGTTCAGTAGGTTTTGTGTTTTTAAAATTGGTCACTTGTGTTCAATAAACTGGCCCAAGTAAAACCTAAACGGCAGTCTGGTGTCTTCGTTCAGAGGTGTGAGGGTAAATAGGCTAACTCAGAATGCCAGATGCAGGAGAGTGGCGGCGAGATGCAGGCATCTTGTTGTCTTGTGTGCTCCCGGAGGTATCTGGTGAGCCACTGTGAGATACAGCAAGCTGGACTAGATGGGCCATTGGCCTGATCCAGTGGGGCTCAGGCCAATGATGTAATCATACCAATAAACATGTTTCTCTTGTGGGTGGCTGCAGCCAGCACTAGCCAAATCGTGACTGCAGCCAGGGTTACCCCTTTCACCTCCACCATCTTGGGCTGGCCTCTTAGCCCTGCAGTCTGGACCTGGGGTGCTCTCCAGCCACTCTCT
>JAJKFI010000079.1:2116944-2176923 GCA_029204185.1 Lerista edwardsae
CACTCTCTTCGTACACCACTGCTAGATGGACCAACTGTCTGGCTCACATCTGACTATTTTAGGAAGAGCTGTAGCTTAGTGCTGCAGGGTCTCCTTTTTGATGTGTGGCATCTCTAAGCTCAAATTTTGGGAATAGACACTCTCCTAGTTAAGCCAGGATTCAGGCAGTGTACCTCAAGGAGAAAAGAGAAGCCATACCAGGGTAAAACAATGGACCTGTTCATCTAGAATTGAAACCCAGGGCAACAGCATCTCCTACTCTTGTTTGTTTTTCTACCCCTACAGTTAGTCTGGAGGAAACAGTCACCTCATCAGATTTGCATTTGTCAAACTCAAAGCCTGTGCTTGCTTGATTGACTGGCTGTCATTCAATTACTGCTGTCCAGTGGTGTAGCTATCTATGGGGTGGGAAGTGCAGCACCCCAGGTGCCATCCTCGGGGGGGGGGGTGTCACCATTCAACCCCAAATTTCAAAAATTGCGTGTTTACGGAGTGCTACCGTCATGCTATATACCGTTGGATGTGGAATTTCACCCAGAATTCAGTGGGAAAAAACTGGAATGTAATATTTCTATTCTAGCAAACATTATGGCCAAAAACCAAAATCCAAAAATAAAACTTATTTTGTAAAAATCAGGGTTTTTAGAATTGTGGTTTTAAGGAATAATACCATCGTGCTGGATACCGTTGGATGTGGAATTTCACCAGGAATTCAATGGAAAAAATCCAGAGTGTAATATCTTTAATCTAGCAAATGTTATGCCTCCCCCCAAAAAACCCAAATTAAAAGTGCCTTATGCAGGGGTGTCAAACAGCCTGTGGGCCTGCATGATGAATCCACAAATTTTGTCAATGGGGGGTGTGTCAAAAATTTATAGGCCCCAGGTGCAAAATGACCTAGCTATGCCACAGCTGCTGTCACTATAAAACTATCTCTCTCTTTCCCAAGGAAGCCATATTTTGCCAAAAAGAGCTTATGGGTGAGCTTGTGTAGTATACTATCGGTAGTATTGAGTTGCAGTCTCCATTTATTTGCACTTAACTGATGGCTCCTTTTTTGTGGTTTGTTAAGGTAGATAACAGAGTTCTCTGGTCTTAACTAGGCTGTGCTTTATTACCATGCAAGTGAAAATTGCAAGAGTTCAGCATTTTTCCAAACATTTGATTACTTGCGCCGAATGGTTTATTAGGACATCCCATTCAAAGGAAGCCAATCAGTAGAAAGCTGCTGTTCTTGCAGGTTGTAAATCTCCCTTAATGTGCTGAATCTGGTTTTCAGCCTTCAGTTCTAATTGGAGATCATGAGATATTTTAACCTCTAATCAAAGCACCCAGGGACTTCGTCATGTGCTTCCTGCCATTCCTTCCTTCTGACACTGAATGGTTCTGGGGGAAGTCACATAAACCAAGACAATTTGCCAACTAGAGGGGCCCCAGGCTGATATCTGACAAGCCTGCAGGAAAAGATGGAGGACATCAGAACATAAGTGCCCTTCTTGAGCAGCCCAAAGGTCCAGCCAGTCCAACATCTTGGCCAACCAGTTGGCATCTTGGCCAACTGGTGGCACTAGCTCCCACTGTTGTTCCCCTGCACTTGCTATCTAGCAGCATTTTGCTCCTGAATATGAAGTTTCTCATGCAGCCATGGTGAATAGCATTCAGACTTGTCCTCCCTGTGTGTGTCCAATTCCTTTTCCACCCAAGCAACAAGCCATGATGGTATGTGCAACCTCCTAGTTTTAGAAGTGCATTATCTCTAAATGCCAGATGGCAGGGAGTAGTAACAGGATACAGGTATCTTTTTGTCATGTGCATCCCCCTGGTAGCCATGCTACTGATGAAAACAACTGTAATCTGAAAGGTGTGCTCTAGCACAGTGGTTCTCAAAGATTTTAGACCGGGACCCCTTTTTTTTTTTTTAATTGCACTTGTTTCACAACCCACAGGAAGTGATGTAATTAGCCTGGAAGTGAGGTAACCAAATGACACTTCTGGATGCAAAGTAGTGTTCTTGGACTGCAGCAATTGCACAACCATGAAACTTTAAAAAAAAACAACCCTCACTTGAAAATTCAAACTGTTAACATTCACAAAAGGAACATAGCAAGAGTAAGGACTGTAGTTTCCAAGATGGCTGCTCCCAGCTTTCCATGACCCACCTGACATCAGGTCCCCACACCCACAAAGTGGGTCCCAACACACAGTTTGAGAAACACTGCTCTAGAGAACTCAGACCTGGGACTGGCCCAACTGCACAACTGTGCCAGCACTGACAGAAACCTCTGTGATCTCACAGCAAGGGCATGCAGTGAAGTGCTGTCCTCTAAACCCCTTCCCAGCACAGGTAATAGTCCACATGGATAGCTTTCCATCCTTCAGCTCTCAACGCTTTTTCTCTCGGGCAGCACAATCCTGCCCAGCGTCAGAATGGCGAGGCCGGCTGGCCAGTGCCATATCCTAAGCTAAATAGGGGAGGCTGGAGCCTCCCTGCGGCACGGGCATGTCCGTGCCCTTACCATTGGGGAGGCCCCAGCCCCAGCAACCTGTCTGCCACTGCTCAATAGGGCCTGCTGAAGTAGCAGCTGGGCACGGATGCTTCCTGCACCAGCCTGCTGCCTGCAGCATCCGCTTCCCCAGCCTCATCCGCAGGCCTGCCCTGAGCTTTGCATGGCGAGTTGATGGGTTCAGCAGGATCAACGAAGAGAACAAGAAAGAAAATGAAAGTGGATCAGTTAATAAGCAAAATTAGCCCCCGTGGCTTAGCTTATCATAGCAGTGATTTTAAAAAAGGGGTTTTTCTCTGCCATAGCACAATCATTGTTCCATTATGATTCTGTTGACCATAGCGCAATGAACTCGGTGGTAGCTTCAAGTGAGATGGGCTAATTAAAAAGCCATGATCAAAGTGCCGTAAAGTTCCATCTTTTAATTATTTTCAGATGGTAAGCTCAGGAAGAAAGACTCTCTCTCTCTCTCTCTCTCTCTCTCTCTCTCTCACACACACACACACACACACACACACACACACACACACACACGACTGGTCCCATCAGTGGAGGCAATAATGGTGTCACCCCTCAGGTCACTGCTTGCTATTTTTCAAAAATGGACAACAGCCAAAGCTCACTTCTTTGGAAATGGCAATAATTGATTACTAATGTAGAAGAGAACAGAGAAATTGTCAGAACAAAGGGGCTAGAGGCTATTGCATGGGGCAAAGAGATTCAGCTGTTGAAAGGCAATCGAAACGGGGTAATACAAAGGTAGAGCAATGGGACAAGGGGAACACACACCAAAAGAGCTGAATGTGGCAGGGAGCGCCTTGGTGCATCAGCATCAACATTTACTGTCCTTCTGCAGGTGGACCCTCTTTTACAGCTCAATCATTCATACCGTTCACAACACAAAATACCTACCAGAGATCTTAGAGCTGAATCCTAACTGAGGGCTCAATCCTAAACCCTCAGCATGGGTGGTACGAGTGTACCGCCCATGCTTGTGTTGCAAAAGGTGCTGTAAGGCACCTCCAGCACCGGCGGTAAGCCCTTAAGGGTGTAAGCTGGGTGAATTCACCGTTGGCCGGTGTTGCGGTCTTTTGGGGCAGGATGGGAGGGCATTCCTGGGTGGGGGTGGGACCGGCGGCAACATTCGCCACTGATCCTGACCTCCATATAGGGCTGCATGTCCCTACATGGAAGCCCTCGCTTCTGTGCCAGCTAAATAGCAGGCTTAGAGGCAAGTAGACCCAAGTAGACCGCTCACTCACCTGCATCCTTACCAAGAGAAAAGGGAACTAACGTCATCTTCTCCAGTGGAACCTTCTGCAGCTGCCTGGCCGCTGCAGGGTGTAGCAGTAGCCATTTGGCTACTGCTGCTCACTTGGGCAGCCAGGCAGCTCAGGATTGGGCTGCCCATCCCTGCACAGCAATGCAGGAGAGCCAGCGTGGGCTACACTGCATCTCGCAGGGGATTTTTGGCTACTAGAGTTCTCCTTGGGATATTTGTCCACTTGCCCTACAGTAAGCTCCAGCAGCTGCAACAGGTCAACTCAGAGCTGGTCCAAGTCCTATAGCTGGTGAAAGTCCACGTTGATCTGTGTAGGCGGATCAGACCCAGGAAGGGGGTTTGGCTGTGGCACAAGCTGCTGCCATTGATCCTAGCCCCTCCTGGGCCCGAGACACCCATAAACTATCCCTTCTCCTCATTCAACCCCCTGTCCACCTTCCTCCATCCTTTCTCCAACCTTGCAGTGACTTACCAGCTCCAGTGGGCAGCTTGATGGCTGCAGGTGCATGGGGGAAGGATCCAGCCTTCCTGCTGGTACACATGGTCCTTGTGCTATCATTAAGCTCTTTATGGTGCTTGTGTAACTGCATCCTTTAGATAGGACTTGGCCGTTAATTTACCAGGCCAGGGAAGCAACAGATGTGGCACTTGGGCAATATGAAGATAGGAGAGAAATAGAGGGAGCTGTCCCACATCTCTTATTTTGGCTGAAGGGCTCAGATTGCCTTGACCCAGCAAGTTGAAGGAAGTGCAGCAGCATGGGGGATATGTGGTGGAGGAGAATCAGTGGCATACTCAGGGGCTGTGTGGCATGTGATACCAGGGCAGCATGCAATACCATGTGCTGTCACATGATGTTACTCCTGGGATCTCACAACTGCTTCCTGAGTCACAAAGCAGCAGGAGCTCAAGGGCAGTCACAGTTGCAGCTGGGGTGAAATTGTCCCAGCCATTGCTATCAGTGCCCAGGCAGTGGACACTCCAGACACTTCCGGACACGACGACTGGAGTGCATGCACACTCACAGTGGGAGCAGGCGCCCCCTTCAAGTGGTGCCCAGGCACATGCCCTGGTTTCCCATACCCTAGATACACCCCTTGGGAGCAGAGGTGTACCGGGGCTTTTCCGCACCCCAGGAACGCTGTGCGACATCAAGATGTTACAAATAAAAGGGAGGGGAGTGCAGGGGCTCCTGCAGCGGCCACAGCCCCCCCCCCATGGTGCTTTCCCCTTGCTCCCCGACTTGGGAAGCAAAGGGAATGCACGATCTGCTCCAGGGACGGCCAGAGCAATTTCGCCCCAGCCAGCCCTGGAAGAGCCCAGGCGGGTGGCATCAGGGAGTGAAAGGAACATGTGGGTGCCTACAGGGGTGTATTGGGTGCAAGGAAGGGTAGGCGGCCAGCCAAAAAACAATCTGCTTTTTCTCGCCTGCTGCCCCCTCCCCTGCAACCGGCGCCCACTGCCCCTACATCGCATCGTGGCACCCTTTATACGCTTGGGAGAATTTGAACTAAGTTGGACAAAGGTGCCAACTCTGCCCATTTTCCCTTTGGAGACAGTCGGACTTGCTTCCAAGTCAATTTGGCGTGAGAGGGGTAAGGGCAGGGAAGCAGAGCTTGACGATCTGTAATAAACACACGATACTATGCTGGGGATTCTGAATCAGAAACGAATCTCCCATTTCTTACTCTATAGGAGGGTTTTTCATAATAAACGAGGAAGCGTTCCAAAACTCCTTTCTCTGTGCAGTGGGAAGTAGCTGGCTTCATAACCTTGAAATGAAAAAAAAAAATTAAAACGAGGTCTCAGGAGGCACATATGAGAATGCCAGGAAGAATTATAACATATGTTGGAACATCTTGATCTCTGACGGTCTCCTGCAGTGAGTGCAAATCTCTTCTTTTCTAGCCATACTGGTATTTTAATGAGGACAGTTCTGTGCTTCTCAGCAGTGTAAATCTCCATATGCAGTTTTCTTGCAATTCATCCCTGACACACCTTGCTCAAGAAAACAGCAGCTGAGAGCCAAATTCGACAAGATGAGGAATGTCTTATTGCATTTTCATCTTTTTGAATATATATATATTTTTTTAAAAAATGGCAGTTTGGGGGACCCCCAACCAAGCTTAAGACCAGGATGTACAAAACGGGGTCCATGTATTTTGTATCCATGGATACATGGATCTAGTGATCTTTTCATTAAAATGTACAAGAGAATCTATTAGCTATTGGTAGAGGTGTTTTGATTCTTGTGAGTAAGACAGGATTACAGCCAAAGGGCCTGATTCTAAGGCCAATATCGCTGGCAGTATATGTGTACTACCGGCTAAACATATTTTATGGCACATGCACAACACCGCATGAGCACGCACCGCTTGCGCTGGGCCAGTGCTAGTGCCTGGCCTCAATGCAGACAGTACAAACGGCCCAGCAGTGCTGGCTGCTGGTAAGCCCCTTTGTGGCAGGGGTGATGTACCGAGGGGGCAGAATTGACTGGGGGAGCGGAGGAACGGCCCTGGAAAGGGGTGGGACTAGTGGCAGCACTTCCTGCTGTATCCTGAACCTTGTGTTGGACTCTGACAACTGACACAAGGCTGCTCCAGTCACGTCCCTTTCCCCTGAGGAGACCCAGGTGGCTGCCGTGGCTTCAACAGGAAGCAGTGGTAGCCATTTTTGCACCACTGCTCCTATGGGAGCCAGGCAGCTCAGGATTGGGCTGCCCATCTTACGGAACACAATGGGCTTACTTCTGGGTGAGGTAAATGACATCATTTTCTAACAGCTCTCACCATTGGTCCTCGGGCTGATCAGAAGTTCTGCTCCTTCCCTGCAATTTTTACTGACTGAATGACTGCCTGGATTTGTATCCTGTTTTTTTCTGACCTATAAACAGAGCCACTCACAAAATAGAGACCAATGGTGTCACAGTGACACCATGCAGCCAGACCAGCGCAACTGCCCATGAGCAGAGACGAACCGAGTGCCGAGTGCACCCATGGCGGGGCGATGAAACCGCGCCCCTGTACGTTGCCCCACCCCAATGTGTCGCCACGCCACGCCTCCCTGTGCCTGGAATAGCTCCATTTTGGAGCGAAATGGGCACCAGGGAGGGCAGGCGGGCCAAACAGTGCAGGTTAGTGCACAGTTTACTCTGCACAATGGCGCCCCGCCGCTGCCCGCGCCCATGGCTCGCGCCACCCCGGGCTCCGCCTCTGCCCATGAGGGCTCAGGTAGCCAATGCCAAATGGAAGCAGGGCCATGTCCTGGGTCACTTATGCTCTGGGTATATAAACACGGAGGTGGCCAGTAGGAGGGAAGAATGAAAATCCAGATAACATTCTGGGGGTGAAACCATGACAACCTCGTCCACCAATCAGCCACCAGCTGTCCCCAAAATATTTTCAGAAATGTTCTCAGAACTGTGAAAGTGTCCCTGTTTTCCACCCCACCCCACCCCCAGTATGGTTCACTACCCCAAATACAAGACCAAACAGGATTCCATGAGACTTGTCAATGACTATGTTATATTTGATGTGGAAGATTTCCATCCCCCCTCCTTCAAGTTAGCATCACATCTACTTAAAATAAATTGCCAAGATGCACTATTAATTTGGGATTAGAATGCGCAAAATTCCCATACTCTTCTCTGAGACTTGTTTTCACAATGAATTAATAGGACATAATTTAGTGCTGCATCAACACACTGTTGCACTGAAGGAATACAAACAAGATGTTTTCCCTTCATTTCTCACCATAAAGGTTTTCTTTGTTCTTCATGTCATTTTGCCACACAGAGTTTCAGTATAGCAAATCCTGAGGTTGCTGACGTCCGTCCAGTATGTGAAGAAGACTTTGACAAAGGTCTCTTTCACAAATAATCACCCCCTTTCCCCCATCTACCTGTCATCTACCCCCTCATATCCGTGGTGGATACTTTCCCATTGCGGATACCGAAACTGCGGATAAAATCCTATACTTGTGTGGCATCAAGCGCTCCTGTCTTTAAAGGGTGTGCTTACTACCTAATCTGCTGGTGCTGTTATCAACTTTCTTGCTTCCTTTGGTTCATGGCCCATTATTTCCATTGTGATTTATTGCAGAGCTTGCGGAAAATAAGTTTTGACCTCAAGGGGGTATGGAGTTTGCATGTTTCCACCAGTGTCGGCAGATGCAGTCATCCCACTGGCAATAGTTGCACAGTGATAGTATGACTTATTATCTCTAACCGAAGTGGGACAGTTGGAATACTGTCAAGAGTATTAACAGTTCTTTCAATTTAATTAGGATATACAAACCAGCCTCTATCCAAAGCCCATGGCTTATCTTGTCTGACATCCAGAAAGTGAAGCACACAACTGTTGGTCTCTATGAAGTATTCTCAAGCACTACATTCTCACTGTTGTCTTCTATCTTAACAGGTTGAGCCTAATTATCCACAGGTGTTATATCTGCGGATTTGGCCCATGTTGAGCCAGATTAGGTTCAACCTGAAGCCACTGAAGGTGATTGGAGCTGTGCCCCAGTTGCCTCCACAGGTTCTTCTAAGGCCTGCAGAGGCCGTGGGAGGACTTCTCGCAGCATCGGCAGGCATCAGAAAACCCTGCAGACCTGTCAGGTTCGGGGTAAGGGTGTGGGCTAAATCCATGAGTTCAATTACCAGCTGATTTTTTTTTAAATCCATGAGGGTTCTGGGAAAGGAACCCTTGCAGATAAAAAGGCTCCACCTGTCCTCTATAAGTAGCTAGCAAAATCTGCCCCAGGCACCCTAAATATTAGTTTAATATTGAGAACTAGTGATGCTGCCCAGTTCACTTTACACTATTCTTCTTCAAAAGAACCATGTAAAGCAAAGTCCCTTTCACACAGTCCTTGGAATCACAACTGCCTGACTATGACAACTCCTGACTTCCCCTTTTTTGGGGCCTTTCCACCCATCAGAGGCTTCTGTGATGCCTTAGCATCCTGAAAAAGCAATTGAGGGCACAATCCTAACTGGGGCTGGGGCTGTTTCCCCTTACCCCGAGTGAAGCCCCAGCCACCCCTATAGGGCTATTCAGTGCTGAGCCAGCAAAATAGCTGACGCAACTCCAAGAGGGCCGTATAGGGCTGTCTGGGCTGGGGACAGGGGTTAGGATCCAGCCTATGTGTTGGAGGTTAGCCCCACCCGCAGCCCCAGGCTGGCTCACCCACAGGTCCTCCCTCCCCCTGCCTTCCTCCCACCCTGATTAACCTTCATCCAACCCCCACCCTCCCCCAACCCCCATACTAGCTGAACCTGACTGGTGCTTCCTTATCTGTTTTGGACAGCACAGGGCCTAGGACCAGGCCGTCCACGTCCTGACTCAGAGCGCACTCCTAACCTGGAGTTAGGCCAGCCCAGTTAGGCCAGCCAAGTTTGGTTGGCACAAGGGCCACCACAAAGTATGTTTGGACCACTCTTGGAGTCAGAGAGGCCAGCACAAAGTCGTGGGCCATCCTCCCTGACTCCGAGAGTGGTCCAAACGTGCTTTACGGGGCCCTTGTGCCAGCCAAACTTTGCTGGCCTAACTGGGCTGGCCTAACTCCAGGTTAGGATTGCTCTCTCAGCCTCCTCCTGAGTCATCATAAATGCGCTTTATGACATGTTTGTGACACTCCTGGGCCAGCCCAAGTGCAATCTAGGATTGTGCTTAAGTCATCCAGATGCAGTAGCCATTGTTCCTTCATCATCTTTGTTCGTCTTCTTCGTCCCCAAACTGACCAGTCAACAAAGAACTGTCATTGAACAATGAAACCCAGCAGGGGAACATCAGAGTCTCAGCTATCCAGTTTCCCTGACAATAGCTGCTCTAAATTCCTGAGATCTGGAAATCAGTAAAACTGTCTTATATTCCTCTTCCTCTCTCCATTCCTCTGGTGGGAACTGGGGGCGGGCTGGCAAGTTACCATTGGTGCAAAAAGTACTTCTTTTTCTGCCTGGTGGAAGAAAAAGTGAGAGACATGAGGTATAAACTGCCAGCCCACTGGAACAGCCCTCCATTTTACCCCAAGCTTAAATAATAGACAGTCAAAATTTGATCAATTAGCAATGTAATTCCAAGGGGATGCTGGAGTAAAATTAAATGTTCCATATTTTTCACGCAAAGATGCCTAGGAGCTCCCTCAAGTTTTGCTTTCGCCATAACCCTGTTTAGATTTTAATGCAAAATTGATTCTGCTTTGTGCGTCTCCTACTAAAAATTTTAATTTAACACTGTAATGAGAATAGTTCTACATTACAATGCCTTCCTTCAGAGGCTTTCATAAACATGACTGCACATATCAAGGCGAGACTGTTTGCTCACAGCTTATTTGGGGAGAAATGGAATCAATTTAAAAAGACTCTCTCTCTCTCTCTCTCTCTCTCTCTCTCTCTCTCTCTCTCTCACTCACACACACACACACACACACACACTCTTGATACTGCACTCACAATCTATCTATCTATCTATCTATCTATCTATCTATATAAAGGGTGTATATATAAAGGGTGTGTGTGTGTGTTCCGCATAGGCTCCGCAACGCCTGGACTGATCGACACCAAACTTGGCACACAGACACCTTGAGGCCTAGCGACAAACGCTGCAGGGGTCAGGCCCCCCTCGCGCCCTCGCAGGTGGGGGTACGGGGGGTTTCCCATGTGAAAGTGGTCACCTGAGTGTGGAGTGTCAGCTAAGGTATGACATGGTAATAATGGTGTGATGGTAACTGATGACAAAACAATGCTTGCTGGCCAGGAGGAGTTAGCTGTCCTAGGGTGTATCTAAGTATACACCTAGCTTTCCTAAGGGTGCATCACACCATCCTGAAATAAAACCACAGCACCACCACAGAGCGGTGACACTCCCCATGCTGTTGGAGTCCAGGTTCGGGCCCCTGGGGGGCAAGAAAGGGTGCGAAACAAAACATCCTCCATGCCCCACTGGAACGCCTGGAACGATTGGCTGAGCTGATTGGTACAATTCATTCCTTTTCGTGTCTAATAGAATCTTGGGATAAATAAGTACCCAGGCAACACCAGGTACCAAAACGCTAGTAATTTGTATAAATTGGAGTTGATTTAAAAAAAATTTCTTAGAAGACGTTTTGGTGAAATTTAAAGATGCTAAAGAATTGCAGGGTAAAAGAGCAATTTCAGAGAGGACAAATAATTGTAACTTTTTTTGCGAAGTGTTAAAGTGTTTGCAAAGTGTTTTGCAAAGGGTTGCAGATTATCATAGTTTGGTGATAGCTACAGCTGGTATATCACTCCCCACCGAACCCCCAAATTTACTCTGTACCTCTGCAGATGATGGTGGCAGAACTAGTTGTGATTTGTTGCTGTTGTTATTCAGTCACTAAGTCGTGTCTGAATCTTTGCGACCCCATGGACCACAGCACGCCAGGCCTCCCTGTCCTCCACTAGCTTCTGGAGTTCGCCCAATTTCATGTGCATTGCTTCAGTGACACTCTCTAACCATCTCATCCTCTGCTGCCCCCTTTTCCTTTTGCCTTCGATCTTTCCAAGGATGAGGGTCTTTTCTATAGAGTCCTCTCTTCTCATGAGGTGGCCAAAGTATTTGAGCTTCAGCTTCAGGATTTGTCCTTCCAGGGAGCAATCAGGCATCACTCTAAGAGGGAATTGGGGAGAAAAAAATGGCAGGTATCAACAGATTAAGAAATTTATCAGATCCACCGAAGAGCTGATCTAGCTCTAGGAGCACTAACAAACTACACACCTGTTCCTGCAGAGAGGGCTTCTGTAACCTCATTCAGAACAGGTCAATAGTCTTAGCATATGCATTGTGGATTTCTGGACCAGTTTTGATCTAAATTTGTGTTGTCTGTCTGGATTTAATTTCAGTTTATAAATCCACTTCCAGTTCCCAACCTCATTCACACAACACTCCAAGATGTTGCCAACCACCTCAGTTTTTGTTGGAGCATGGTGTCACCAACATACTGATAGTAAAGGTAAAGGTTCCCGCACGACCGAATGGTCTAGTCGTGACCGACTGTTGGGGGCGGTGCTCATCTCCGTTTCAAAGCCTGTAGAGCCGGCGTTTTGTCAGAGGACAAGCTTCCGTGGTCATGTGGCCGGCATGACTATATGCCGTGGCACGGAATGCCGTTACCTTCCCACCAAAGTGGTCCCTATTTGTCTACTTGCATTTAGGTGCTTTCAAACTGCTAGGTTGGCAGGAGCTGGGACAAGCGACCAGAGCTCACTCCGTCACGCAATCTTGAACTCCCAACCTTCTGGTCGGAAAGCCCAGCAGCAGCGATTTAACCCGCTGCGCCACCACGTCCCTCCAGTACTGATAGTATCCCATTCCAAATCCCCAGATGACTTTTCCCAGCATTTTCATATACAGTAGGTAATAAACAACAGGGGGTGTCAGAATAGATCTCTGAGGCACCCCACCAGCCAATTGCCAAACAGACATTCCCAACACCATCTGCTGGGATCTGTCAGCCGAGAAGGAGCAGATCCACTGCAAAACTCTGCCTCCAAGTCCCAAATCAGCCAACTGCCCCAGAAGAACACCATGGGGTTAAAAGCTACTGAGAGGTCCAGCAGAACTGAACCGACAGAGATGCATTCCTCCTGTCCCCAGCGCATGTCATCCACCATCCATCCCAAAGCCTGAAGCCAGACTGAAAGCAATCCAGAGAATTGGTTTCAACCATGACCCTCTGGAGCTGAGATGTCACCACCTGCCCAATCACCTTGCCCAGAAAAGAGAGGTTTTCATCAGTTGTGTAGGTAGAGAGGGGTCACAGTGCTAAGTTTGGCAAGAGGCTCCTCCCCTCCTCTTTGGAGCCATTCCAAGTAGCTAGTCCAAACAGAGGGATGCCTCCATCTAGCTGCTCAGAATGGCTCTGAAAATGAGGGGGAGAGGCCACTTACAAAGCTTAGCATTGTGACCCCCTCTAGCTATGCTACCGATTTGCATTTGCTGTAAATCCAAAAGTTCTCCCAACAAGCAATGAAATGAGTCACTCATGTGTTTTCTTATCTCTATACCCTTAACAGTCCATAGGTTCTACAGGGTCACAGGGGCACTACAATTTCTTGTCTATAACTCTTATTTCTTTTATATGCTTCTGTGTACTTTGGGAGTTCTCCAAGTGGTAGAACCTTTTGGGTGGCCCATTTTGGGTGGCCCACGGCAGGCACCTTTTTGGATGGCCCATTTCACATCCAAATGATACATGCTCAACCACTTGAATTCACTGTTCCATAGAAGGGGCAATGGCAGTGGAACTGAGAGAGTGAGCTAACCAAGAGAGTGAGTGTTGGATTGCACAAGTGGCTTTTTCACAGAACACCTTAAGGCACTTAGGAACCATATTTTCTCTTTTGGGGTTTGCACACCACTAGCTCGTGTCTCCTATCGCGACATTGTAGCTTGTTACCCAGGACAATGAGTGTCGATCCAAAACACTCTGTCGGTTTTCAGCTAATTGAGCAGCCAATGTCAGATGTGAATGTACTGGGTATTCAATGTTCTCCTTCATTAACCTTAACTATGATAAATTGCGCAACCATGGGGCCCAACCTTAGATAATGCTCAGCAATCCATTATGGCTGGTGAAAGCTCCGTAATAAATGGACCAATTCAACTTTGCTTCTCTGTCGAGTGACATATCCATCCTCCTCTGTCCAAGGGTGGGATGCTGAGTCATGCGCCAGCCTCCCATAGATGGATCCCTGTAGCACAGAGCACAGTTTCTGCACTGAGCGAGCATATGCATTGAAGAACAGGGACAGCAGGGCACATTTCCTCTCACTTTTCACCAATGAAAAATAAGGTCCTGCTTGTCACATCCTTGCTCACTTGGCCAAAGTTCACTTTGAAAGCTCTTCATGATCTGTGTGCTCCATGACTTGGGAATTGTCTGTTCTCCACTGATATAAAAAGCCAAGAGGGTGTTCTTTGGATGAAGGAACATAAAAAGAATCCTGTTGGATCATGACTAGCATCACAACCCAGCATCCAGCTTTCTTGCATTGGCCAACAACATGTCTCTGAGGAGTCCACCAGCAGGACATGAAGTCTATAGCCCTTCTCTGCTATTTAATACCCTCTCCATTAATAGAAATTGAGACAGTAGCATCCCTATATGGAGGAGCAAAGCGCTCAGTTTTGCAAGGAGCCTTACCTTCCTGTGTAAATCACTTCTTTCCCTTGTCATTGTAGCCAGTCCTCACGGGAAAGCAACGCCTCAGCATTGCTTACTGGCTACGACAGCAGGAGCAATTTACACAGCAAGATAGGGCTACTTAGAAAACTTAGGGCTCCTCTTAGGGCGGATCTACAGGGAGGGCAAAGCTCTAAGTGTTGCAAGAAGCCTTACCCTGTCATGTAAATCCCTCCTCTCCCTTGCTGCTGTAGCCAGTAAGCAATGCCAAGATGTTGCTGTTCCCTGTGAGGATTGGCTAAAACGGTGCAGGAGAGGAGTGATTTCCACTGCAAGGTAAGGCTTCTTGCAAAACTTAGAGCTTTGCCCTCCCTTAGATCTGCCTCTGCCTGTAGGGATGCTACTGAACTGAGATACACTGAATCTCAGGTAACATGTACTGCATCTCAGTACACCATCTCAGTTAACATGTACTGCATCTCAGTACACCATTAACCATCTCCGTCTGCAGAGACCCACTTTTCCCTTGTTAGGTTTCCCAAGTTCTCCTTGGGAAGAACCCTGAAATTCACATCAAATTTAACTTTTTGTACATTTTAATGCCAACTTTTCTACCAAGCTGCCATTAGCACATTGTTGTGTCCCCCTCCCAGCACATAGCCCCTTCTGAAGAGTTGTCAGGGGTAGCTGTTGTGACAGACCTACCTGCAAAGCCTCATTGCAGCATTAGAGAAATCAGTCCAACGCCCAGAGGGGTAAAACATGTTGTGACATCAGAGCATATGTGGGATTCTGCTATGGTAAAGACAAAAGTGATCCTGCGATGGTTTTCCTGTTTACCCATAAGCACTGAAAACGAGTCTTTTTCTTTATATTGATCATAGTGCAGGGGAAGGGAAAAAATCTGCTTGCCTACTTGGAGGGTCCTTTAAAAAAATGGGGGAAATCAAAATGTTATCTGAGTTTTCCTTAAGTGTGAAATGACTTCTATAAATCCACAGTACAAACCGTGGATTCCAAGGCTTAGTGCTCCCCAAATGGCAGTAATGCTGCTATTTATTGACTGCCTTTATGAGAGCTTTTGGGAAGGTTGAGGTAGAGGAGGGGAAATGGCAAAGATGTGCAGGTACTTAGCAAGCAGAATTTCACTATCTACATAAAATCTATGGTTCCAAAGTTCACGCTATCCAGAAGGGAACAGCAGAGATTCCATGTAGTGTTACTGACAACTGGCCCAATACTGACTGTCTTCTCCCAGAGACAAACAAGTTCTATTCACAGGCCTTGATATCTTGTAATGATCTTTATCTTCCAACACTACAATCACCTGGGATTGCAATATCAGTGATCCAAACTTGATTGTTCTTTTTGTCAACTACTGTTATCTTTTGTGCTCTCGAGGTTTATCAGTCTATAATCTGAAGTCCAGAAGGATCTTTCTTGGTTGTTCCCAGTGATTTTATCAGGTTTTGATCCCAGGAAATTTCAGTGTGATGGACAATTGTATGGCTTGCACAGATTCCAGTGAACAATAGCTGCAATTCTATCACAATGTTCTTTATAGTCAGTTTGGGCGATCGGGTACTGAACTGATGGTCAATTGTTTCATCTTTCATCTTACACAGTCCGCATTTGAAGTTGTCTTTGGTCTTCTGAATCTTTAAAAGGTAAAGGTAAAGGTTTCCCCATGACCGAATGGTCTAGTCATGACCAGCTGTAGGGGGCGGTGCTCATCTCTGTTTCAAAGCCTGTAGAGCCGGCGTTTTACCGGAGGACAAGCTTCTGTGGTCATGTGGCCGGCATGACTATACACCGTAGCACATGGAATGCCGTTACCTTCCCACCAAAGTGGTCCCTATTTATCTACTTGCATTTAGGTGCTTTCGAACTGCTAGGTTGGCAGGAGCTGGGACAAGCAACGGAGCTCACTCCGTCACGCAGTCTTGAACTCCCAACCTTCCGGTCAGAAAGCCCAGCAGCGGCAGTTTAACCCGCTGCGCCACCACGTCCCTTTGAATCTTTACTTTGATACTATTTGCTGCAAGTGCCTGCTCTTGGCCAGCTAGGCTGAGATCTACCATTTCTTTCTTCGAGTGTCCTTTCTGCAGTCATTTCCAGGTGTTTTATCAATTTTATTATCAATGACTTCTTGCCCAATGTAGGCTTCCCAGAGGCAGCTAGCAGGATACTGGATTAGATATGCCTTTGGCCTGATCCAGCAGGGCTTTTCTTACGTTCCAGCATATTCCAGGATGTTTGTGTTTCATTGAGTTCTTTGTTCAAGAAAAACCGGGACGAGTGCCGACCTTGCCTCATTTATGGCCGGTGATTAAAAAAGACAGATAGCAACGTGTTTGAAAAGCCATTTCCATATGGTGCGCTAAACACTGCCACATTAAATTAGTGCTCATAAATAAGTAACAAAGGCTGATTTGCTGCTCCTTTGAGTGGGCTGGTGTGGGCTGTCCACTGCTATTTAATTATGCAATGCACAACAGATTCAGAGGTCTGGTTCCCCCTGACTTGGGAAGAGAGTGTAACCCTTCTCGAGTGATGCTAGCTTTGGGAGACCTCAGCATTGGCCTTTGGAGGTCCATGTACATTTTTTGATAAAATTAAGACTACCCTCACTACCTTGCCATTGGCTTTTGGACAGGACCTTGTTGGTGTTATTAAGTCAAGCCAGTGGCATTCCTACAGGGGGCACAATGCTAAGTTTAGCAGGAGCCTGAGCTCCTGTGTATTGTGGTCCCTCCCCCTCACCTCCAGAGCCATTTGTGGCTCCAAGGCTTTGCTCTCCAAGCCACAAATGGCTCTAGACTCAGTGGCGGCTCTGGAGGCAATGGAAACATTTATTTCTAAATGCAGGCAGCAAGACTCACATAGTGGTCACCTGACTTAAAAAACAACAACAACAACCTTATTGTCAAACTAACCTTATTTTTCTGGCTTCCACTTCCCTGTTCTTCTAATTTTGGTGTCTAGTTGCAGAAAGCACATGTTGAAATCAATTATTATTGGGGACATTCCCAAGATCTGAATATCACCCTCACTCCTGTAGGAATACTACTGAGTCCAGCAGTTTTAGATTCCAGCTCTTTCTGTGTCATATTTATTTCTAAATAGCCAGTGTGGCATACTGGTTAGAGCAGCAATTCTCAACCTTTTTCTTCTCACGGCATGCAGAGAATACACTAATGTTGTCAAAGCACACCATCATTTTTCTGACAACTGACAAAGCACACCACACTGCCAGCCAGGGGCTCACATCCCTCAGTGGACCTAATACCCTTCCCAAAACTCCTGCAGCACACTTGCAGACCATTCATGGCACATCTTAGGTGGCAAAAAGGAAGGTCAACATGGGGCATACCTTTTCCCTCCTTTCAGCAGTACTGGTGTCACCACTAGCAGTGCCACCTTTTTTCCCAGAACCCTCCCTTGGAACAACACCATCTCATGATGTAGTGTAATGCTGGAGGACTTCTGGAAATCATGTTCTGGATAAACAAAAATGGTGGCCATTAAGCAGAAGCTGCTGGAAAGAGCCCTTTTGGTAAGACTCATTCCTTACCCTCAATTCTTGCAAAAAAAAAAATACTGCCAAAATTCCCACCCCCTTTGCAGACTGTGAATGTGGCTTGAGAAGCTGCATTTCAGGCCAGTTACAAACAGATTATAGGCTGGGCTGTGAATACACAAGTATAAGGAGACTGGTAGGCAGAGACTCTGGGTCCCAATAGCTCCCTCTCTAGCTGTTTCCAGCAATGCTGCAGCCACATGTCTTTGTATACCTGCCTGGTTCCATAGAAGCAGTTCACCAGAACTCATGGAAACAATCTATTCTTAACAGCCCCTTCTCTCCCTCTTCATAGCCACATGAAAGAGGTGCTTTATGGACAACTATGAAATACTAAAACAGTTAAACGCTGAAGGCTGATGACTATATTACCCATTTAAAACCGCATATTGTTCTTTGCTACTGGAGAAACCGATTACATTTGGAAGTGCCGTCTCCCCTTCCTCTGCCTCAACCCCTCCTTGATCCGCCAAAGCAATGAATGCAGAAAGATAAAGAGGGAAAATGTATCTTTTGATAGGGAACAGAAGGAAGCGCACAGAGGCATAATAATCTCCTTTCATTACCCAGACTGAATGTGAAAACATTCGAGTGAGAGAGGGGTGGGGGGGGGGAATCACTGCTTTCCAAAGTGTAGAACATATATTCTTGGGTTGATCGTTTCACAAGGGTAAGCTGCTAATGGGTCAGGTTAACCTATGATCATTAGGAAAGACTAAGCTTTGGACACGTACCTGGGAGTAAGTCCCATTGAACTCAGTTGACTGACTTCTGAGTAGTAGACATGCATAGGTTTGCACTTTAAGGAACCTGCTGCATTTCGTTTCAGAATTGACCATTTTGCCTCTATTGTTGCTCAGACAATGATGGGTATTGGTGCGCCTGTGTGTGCATGCAATAGAGATCTTTTATTAATTGCCATTAGCAATTACTGCGATTTTCATCATGTTTCTACTCAAGGCACACTGACCTTGTGCCTTGATACTTATCATCTTTTCGATAGTCTTTGCCTCTTGTCATGTTGCTTCCAGCTTCTGGAAGACTCACCTGAGTTATGTGGCTCTGTGGACAGAGGATGAGGGACAGACTATTTGTTACTACAGACAGTTGCTCTAGGAACAGAGACACAGAACCTGGAAGAGTTTCTCAGCCATTTTCAACTGCTGTGCTCCAAACTCCCACGGCACACCTGGGAACCATTCTTGGCACACCAATGTGCCACAGCACACCAGTTGAAAATGCTGAGCAATCATAACTCCTTTGAATAGCAAGCTCAGGTGGTTGAGTGCCAATGAGATTGGAAATGAAAGGAGGTCACCCACATATAAAGTTACATTTAGGTCTGTAAACTGCTCTAAGCAGAACTAAATCAAACCAACTCACTAGGTGTATGCAAAGGGCCCAATCCTATCCAACTTTCCAGCACTGATGCAGCCACAATGCAGCAACAAGTTAAGGGAATATATATTCCCTTACCTTGAGGAGGCCTGCATGACTTCCCCACCACCACAGAATGCAGCACACCCCCCACTGAGATGGCCACATCAGGGCTAGAAAATTGGATAGAATTTGGCCCTAAGGGCGCAATCCTAACCAACTTTCCAGCACTGACATAGCTATGCCAATGGGGCATGTGCTGTATCCTGTAGTTGGGGGGAAGTCACGGAGGTCTCCTCAAGGTAAGGTAATGTTTGTTCCCTTATTCAAGGCTGCATTGCCCTTGTGCTGGAAAGTTGGCTAGGATTGTGCCTTAAGGGTGTGATTGCATTTGTTTTCAGATCTGCCTCTCATCCTACATGACATATCAAGTACATTGATGGTTTTCTATTACAGACATAATAATCAGAAGATATAGATGAATAATATTGTATTCAATATTACAACCCAAACCTAACAAGGGCCTGGACAGGCAGAATATGTGTGTTCCTGCGGGCTGGGTTGTTGCAAAAGCACCATAAAGCCAGTGCACACCAAACCCCCCCCCGGTCCTGATCCACTAACATGGATCAACATTGACTTGCACAATGCTGGCACAGCTCAATTGCAGCTGCAAATGTTCCCTTACCCCGAGGAGACCTCCAGCAACCAAAGATCCCACAGGATGCAGTATAGCCGCTGACACCACTTCATTGCCAGGGGGGATTTATATTGCATTGGGCTGTAAAACAAGCAATGGATTTGGTTTAAGACTCATTTGAATGAGAAGTTTTATCAATTTGATTGGTTGATCTATTGATTTTACTATGTGAACTGCTTTTTTAACTACTCTGGTTGAAAAGTGGTACATAAGTAGTCTTCTTCTCATTATTATTATTATTATTATTATTATATCAGAATCTGTAATTGCTCTAGAGATACATGATTATTATTGATGATGATGATGATGAAATTTATTATTATTATTATCTTCAGTTATGTGCTTCACAATATTGCCAATCTTCCCTATAATTTTGCATTGCATTTACAGCACCTAAAAAAGTATAATTAAAAATAAATAGAAATACCTGTTTGCTTGGAACATACTTGGGAGTATATTCAGCTCCAACTTGTTCACCGAGGTCCCATTTAGCCAAACTTCATCTCCTACCTGAGATGTGATTTCAGCAACAACTACACTGTTCATTCTCATACTCTACTACCTGGTAGCTGTAAACGTTACGGTAAGATCACCCTCTAAAATGATTTCAGAAATGGAGGAGGCAAACACATTACAAGTTCAATCTGTTTCTATCCGTAGGGTATAGGATATTAGTTCATTTCTTTCTGAGAAAGCCATCTAACTGTGTTTTCATAACACAAAGGGAGGATATTTGGCATTCAGGCACAATGGGGACCAATATGTGCTACAAAAAAAATGTCTCTTTGCTTTCACAGCTGAAAAGTCACTTTTTGGAGAGGGTTGTTCTTTTCTATTGCTGATCTTGGTTTTATGGATACGTTTTCAGGAAATGTTTCTGATGTCAAGGCCTGAACAAAGCTTACTCCAGTTTCTGGAAATCTTTGGCAAACTGTTCACCAGTTCTGCATTGGCTGTCTGCTATCTGTGCCTCCCCATCCTCAACTGTGAAATGTGATGGGTCCAGTTTCTTACCTAGAAGGGGATCCCATCATTAAGTTTTGCATGCAGCTGCTGTCCCTCCTCTTCAGAGTCATTCCCAGCAGCTAGAGCAAAATGGAGGCTTCGTTGGCTATGACTGCCTCCTGTGGGAATCGATCCAAAATATTTTGAGTCATGATTTGGAACACTGAAGTTGAAACAGAACGCCTGTCATATGTGAGAGCAAAAGGTTGGTAAAGAACCTGCTTGTTTCAGGCCGAGGCCTAACTAGCCAGATAAGCTGCAGGAGAAAGTTAAAAACAATGGACAAAGGAACGTTACAAGGAGGAGCGGGGCTGTGTGCATTCCTAAACTTCAAAGTTCCTCAGAGCTAGATATCAAAGTAACAAATTGCTTTAGACCGCTAGCAGGCAAGCTTTCACCTTGAGAGAGTTTGCATGGAGTCTGCGTAATAGCTCTCATAAATATTTGGCCATACCTCCTTCTCATTAATTTCAGATTAGCATTAACATTCGTTGTATGAAGAAGTATGTACAGGGGAAAGAGGCACATGTCAAGGAGTCATGTAGTAGGAGGTCTTCAATATTCTGTTTGGGTATTATTGATTGGTTAAGCTGAGACCAATAGGTGCAAAGTAATAGACCACGCCTGAGGGGTATAAAATGTCACACCCAATTGTACAAGCTTGTGGTTTTGTGGCTTGATTTGTTTTTCCCTTGCCACCCATATTTGCAAATATGTGAATAAACTTTTCTCTTGAACCATAAAATTTGGGGTCAGAATTTATGCCTGGCACTCTGAAGAGGAGGGGGAGCGGCTGCTTGCAAAACTTAGTGAAGAGATTCCCCCTGTAGCAGTGATGTCATTCAGGGGGAACGGACCAGAACAGGCGTTCCGGATCCTAACGGGCTCCGTGGCTGGTTCCAGGTTCCTGACAAGTGCCAATCAAAAGTGAGTTCCTGTTCCTAAATAATTTGAATGACACCGTTGCCCTGTAGTATGCCTCTGGGTGGGTCAATGGCTGGGGAGACATTTGTTATAGTGTCACAAGGCATTCTGGAGTGCTACCCAGAAGCTGCAAGGCATTCTGGGACACCACCTGACTGCAATCGGGGCAATCTGAACTTGTTGCTCCCACACCTCTTGTCTCGCCCTGTATAGTATCAGGCATGGTGTCTGTTACTATACAGGGAGAGATGAGAGGTGTGGCAGCAGTGTGCTCAGCTTCCTCTCTGTGCAACCCCTCAGAAACCTTACCCCGGGCTAGGCGCCAGCCATTCCTATACGCTGCTTGGATCTGAGCCCGCTGTATATGACATGATGATGCCCCCACATTATCACATCACCTCCTCTCTCCTGTGCAGTCACACATGCTCAGCCTTGTCCCCAGAAACAGCTCCATTTGGAGTCATACAGAGGCCAGTAGGAAGACCCATTTTGCACAACAGTGATAAGCCCTGTCACCCCCTCCACTGTAGACAGCGGAAAACCCCCACTCTGCCACAGGGGCAATTGCCCACCCCCGCCCAAGTGTAGCTTCACCACTGGGACCCCTCTTGCTCTAGATTAGATTTGATGCAACCCCAGCATGTCTAAATTCTATTCATACTTTGTGGGCAACATGCGTATTTGAATGCACACTTTGCAATGTATTATCACACCAGCTTTTTGGCTAGGAAATACGTGCAAATGTTTAGGGGGAAAATGCACATATTTTTAGAAAATTTTCAGTGACGGATTAGAAAACAAGAATGTTTCGTTGAAGATATTGGAAGAGAAATCAAAGGAAACGACACCAAGTTCTGGCAGAATGGAAGCAGAGTGATCAGCTTTAGAAAAAGACTGATGAACAAGGGTGTGTGTGTCTGGTTTATACCATGAATGACAAGGGACAAAGAGCTCTTATAGGGCGGGTCAGCTAGCCAAGACTAAATGGGATCTTCGTCCAAAATGAGGATGAAAAGCCATCTGACTGCACATCACACACCAACCTGTACAGTGTGCCTGTTGCCTCGGGCCTCGGCAACAGATGAGCAGAGAGAGAGAGGTCGTTCGGAAAAATGAGAATGGAGGAAGTTAGCCACAGGCCAGAATGCGACCACTGGGAAAATGGATTGCAGAGCTTGAGCATCTGGGCCCGTTAGCTGATGCTTACATCTTCTATGTGATCACAGCAGGCACTGGACAGAGAATGAGGAATGACTTTCTGGGCACTGAAGACATGCATCTCCTTTTTGTGTGCAGATGAGGTCATCGGACAGACCCTGCAATCACTTTTCCCCAATCAGCCTTGAAGGCATATGGCTGTCTGCGCCTGTTCTTATGCACCGCAGATCTAAGTGGGCCTAGGAGGGGGACTTGGTTTGGCACTGGAACAATGAAGTGCAAGATGCCACTGACCAGATGGATGATGTGGAGGGAGAAAACCGCATCGAGCAAGCCAGGATGGAAGTGATATTGATGCCGACAGCAGCTGCGCTCTTAATATGATCCAAGACCACTCATTTCAAGAGTTTTGCAATCTGAAAAATTAGACAACCTGTATCAAAGGTCAGGGGTGCACCTCCTGCCACTCCAATATGTTCAATGTAGGTTTGGCAGTGGTGGACCTGCTCTTCCCCTTCATTCAGAACTTACCTGGTGGCAGTGAGAGCAGAAGCACCCAGAAAGCCTCTCTGAGAGGATGCCAATTGTCCCTAGCACCTGAACTGATGAAAAGGCAGGACCTTACGTCAGTGATGTCATGCAGGGGGTACGCGAGTACCGGTTTCTAGGATTATGGCTGGCCCCGCCCATTCGCCCGCCCACTCGTCGACTCCACCCCCTGCAACGTTTGAATTTCCTGCATGTTTGAGTTGCCTGCATGTTCTCAGAGCCAGGCAGGCAGCGAGCGGAGCCTTGCCTTGCCACTGAAAAATGAGCTGCTCTGGGGTTTTGGAACTGTTGGCTCACTTTAACATGATGCCAGGCCTCCTTAACATGTTCTGGGGGTGCTGTGGAATACTGTTGCAACTGTTGGGTCAGTTTAAAATTGTCTGAGGCCTCAAAAAGGGCTTTTTTTCATGTCACTTCCTGCCACAACCTCACTTCCGGCTTATGACGTCACTTCTGGTGGGCGGGTCCCGACACATGCCAATCAAAAGTGAGTACCTGTTCTTAAATCACTTAAATGACACCACTGCCTTACGTGCTGCAAACCATGGGAAATGTAGTTTCCCATGGCACCTGAATTGTCAGCCAGGATGTCAGACACTCTGGAAACTTCATGTCCCAGGTGTCTTGCATCTGTGATGCTTGTGAGACTGTCCCTATTGCAAGGAATCCTGAGAATATGTAGTATTAGTTTGTGGCACATGCATACATTCTACTTAGTGCTCAGGCACCATAGAAAACTACATACCTCAGAATCTCAGAAATTGTGTGCAAATATTGTGTGAAGACACGCATTCACATTTTGTGTAAGCCTACATAGTTTATATATCATAATTTGTAGATGGCATGGAATTAATATCCAAAGGAGAAGGGAAGAGGCCCAAAAGAAACTGTGTACCCCCTGATAAAATTCCTCTTGGTGGCCCTGGCTAGCCCGTCCATGAAACCAAATGAGACAGTCACTTCAGGCAGTAAGTTAAAGAGTAGTTGCTCTACTACACCTCTCCACTGCTTCTCCTCTTCCTTCAACTCCCTGGAATAAAAATGGAAGAAGAACTTAGTAGAATCGTGGAGGAGAGGGAGGCTAGAAGAATGTTTCGGAGCCACTCTAGCCCACCACTTTTCTGTCCTCCATGCTTTCTCTTGCCCCATTCTTCTTCCTTTCCCAATTCAGGGAGTCTGAGGAGTAGGGGCTAGTGCAGTGCTTCCTAAACTCCTACAAGGGAGTTGGGAGCACTGTAAGTCTTTGTGTGGGCGGAGCAGGGGGAGGGCAGATGCACAATCTTGCCAATCAGGGAGGGCTTTTTAAGCTTACCTGGAGGTCGCTATGGCTCTCCGGCGGGTCCAGGGAGGGTCCAAGCAAAGTGGGAGGCAAACCACGGTTCTGTGAATGCTTTAATTCTCGTGCAAAGCCCAATGCTAATAATGTCTTCCTGCTTTAAGAAAAGAAAATAAACTAGTCTGTTCTATCAACAATAATGCTTTTTGTCTGTCTTTTGATGCAAGCAATCTATATGTTAAATATCTCCGCCTTGCTTATTTTCAGCAAACTGAATGGTGCATTATAAGCATCATGGTTTCTTTCTCCATGACTGATCAACCTTATTTATCCCTCATATTTATCTCTGATTTCCCTCAGAGCTCTTCTTCGGGGGGGTGCTTTGAGTCTTTCTTTCAAACGCAGTAAATATTTTCTCTGCTTGAGTTCCAGTCAATGGCTTTTCACATGCACGGAGAGGGCGGGAAGGAATTATTCCCGGGTAAACAGTCTGCCGGCGCTGGGTGAGCAAAGAATGGCCTGCGCTCCCTCGCTCCAATGATCCACCCCGCAACACCAATGGAAGATATTTTGGCCGACCAAATGAACTGTGAAAAATGCAATGCTCTCTGATGAGAAAGAGGAGCGTTGCTGCTCTTTGACATGCAGCAAAAATGAAATTTGGTGTCTTGCAGGGCCTTTGGTTACACAGTCAAATGTGAAGCTTCTTTTTTTTCTTTTTCAGTTTCAAGGAGCGCAATCCTAACCTGGAGTTAGGCAGGCACAGTTAGGCCAGCAAAGTTTGGTCAGCATAAGGGTCCCCTTAAAGCATGTTTGGACCACTCTTGGAGTCAGGGAGGATGGCGCACGTCAGTGTGCTGACCTCTCTGACTCCAAAGGTGGTTCAAACAAAGTTTATGGTGTCCCTTGAGCTGGCCAAACTTTGCTGGCCTAACTGTGCCTGCCTAACTCCAGGTTAGGATTGTGCTCAAGGTCTATGCAGAGGTATACAACTCCCCTCTTTCTTTGTCCTGCATCTACAATATGTCACAAAATCACATTGCTTCTTCCTTTAAAATATCCTCAGTATATGAGCTTTACTCTTTGGTCCCAAAGCAAAACACCTACTCCATGTCCTGATCATCTCTCAGTGCATCCACCTTCCTCCATTTCCTCTGTTGTCTCCCTATAAGTAAGCTATGAGCCCCTTGGAGACAGGGAATCATCTACTCTTGGCTGTTGTTATACAGGTTCTAATCCCAGCTCAGACATGAAGTTTCCTGGGTAACCTGGGGCTGGTCAGCATCTATCAGACTCACCTACCTCACAGGGTTGTTGTGAGGACAAAGGGAGGGAAGGAACCATTTACATACAAAATTGAGACATACAAAATTATGCATGGAAGGGATAAAGTCGATAGAGGGATGTTCTTTTCCCTCTCTCAAAACACCAGAACCAGGGGGCATCCACTAAAACTGAGGGTTGGGAGAGTTAAAACAGATAAAAGGAAGTACTTTTTTACCCACCAGGTAGTTAATCTGTGGAACTCCTTGCCACAGGAGGTGGTGATGGCATCTGGTCTTGATGCCTTTAAGAGGGGATTGGACAGATTTCTGGAGGAAAGGTCCATCGTGGGCTATAGGCAATGATGGATTGTGCAACCTCCTTACAAAGGTGGTGGGCTACTGGTACTGGGTGCAAGGGAGTGGCAACAGGATGCAACAGGATCTTGTTGTTTCATGCCTCCCTGGGGCACCTGGTGGGCCACTGTGAGATACAGGAAGCTGGACTAGATGGGCCTTTGGCCTGATCCAGCAGGGCTCTTCTTATGTTCTTATGTACACTGCCCTGAGCTCCTTGAAGGAAACATTGGGAGGTGCTTTAAAGATCATCTAGTCCGCCACCCTCACTCATTGCAGGCAGCTGCTTCAGCACCCCTGAGAGGTCGTTGCCCCTCTTCCCACCTTTAGTTTCAACTCCACGGGCTTTCCAGGGATGCCTTATTGGGGTAGATGGCTCAAACAGCTCCTGAGCCTTGTAGCAGCAACAGCAATACCAGCATGTATATACTGGTTTCTTGATCCTTCTTACTTGGTCCTTTCTTACTCCTCTGACTTTAATCCTAGGTGGTACGCAATTCTTTAAAGCCCTCAGGGTGTTGTTTTTTTCAATAACAAAGAAGTTCTAATCTTTCTCGAACAAATAACATTCCAGATGGATCTTTCACAGTCTGGTCTTGTTGCCTCCCACACTGACCGACAAACAGCTTCTTCTCTCTCACCAAAGCTGAAACAGCTCATCCTGTCAGTCACTTTCTCGACGTCTCACCACTCCTGGAAACTTCCAGTAGTCCCAAACTGGTGTCCTTCAGATGTTACCTTTAGGATTAAGGGCGGCTCTACCCTCTGGACCAGACCTCCTGTCCACATAAAATGGACAAAGATGAAGTAGGACATATGATGGACAAGGTTAGAGGGCCTGTTGGAATGTAATGAAAATCACAGTGAACTACCACCCAAAGTTATTGAAAGGATGAATGAGAGAAAGCCATAAAACTCTTTTTTTTTCTTTTTTGCACATTAAAAGTGCACTCAGTGCTGCCCTTGCTGAGACATCAAAAAAGGAAGCTCTCAGTCCTAATATTTTCAGTCTTCTGTCCCCTTCATTTTGCCCCACAAGGTGCTGAGGAAGAGACCAGCTTGATACAAAATTAGCATAATTAGTGCAAGGGGAATGTACCTCTATCTTCCCAATTTGTTTAACCTTATCAATACTTCCCCTTAATGGGGAAGAAGGGAAAATGTGTACAGTAAATTTGATTTTATGAGGTTTCTCTTATTTGCCATTAATTACCTCAGAGCACCAGTAATTGTAAATGTCCATTAGGGCATTAACTCAGCAATAATATACGATGCCAAAAGAGAAGTCGACGGGTGAGGAGGGGCTGGAGGAAGGAGGGGATCTCTGTCTATTCATAAATATGGATCTCGGCAATTGGTTAGGGGCCTGAATTAAAAGCCACAGCACCAGGGAAGGACGAGATAATTGAAAGCAATACTGAAGGCTGGGGAGAGAGGAGAATTCCAAACCAGGTTGTCTGTTTTGCACTACAAAATTTGCATTCTTGGTTATAATGAGGCTGCAGAGTCAGAGAGCATTGGAGCCTGTTATGATGGAAGGGGAACTTCCCTCCCCTTAGGTAGCTGCCGCTGGCACCAGCCCAGGCTTAATCCAACAAAAGGGAGCTCTTGGACATGCCCCTTCTTGAAAGAAAACCAAATAGAAGAAATAAGAAACCCAATTTTAGTAACATACATTGAACATTACACTTAAAATTACAGAGCCTCTATTTTATAAAATCCAAATAGTAAAAATACAAGCTAGGAGGCTCTCACGCACAAGACTCCTCCCTCTAGTAAAAACCTTCTGTTTATAAATTAACCGAGAAGGATTAGAACGGAAAACAAAAGACACCTACAGAGTTTTACCACTGACTGACTGCAACCAGCTACCATTGCCTGCCTTGTGCTCACAGTACACAGTGAGGTTAACCTTCCCTGAGAGCAGCAAAAGGGTTCTGTTCTCTGAGGCTTTTCACTTTATCCCAGTAACACCAATTATCCTCAGCTGAACCATTTACACATAAGTAGTTCTCTTCCAACCACCAAAACAAGAACAGGGTCCACAGGAAACCACAGTTTCATGACAGAGCCCAAACACAATCCAGAGTTTAATTTTGCAGCCAAATCCTTGTCCAGGAGAATCACAATGGAAGAGAAAGCTTTGTTTTCCCTTCTCAGCAGGTAAGTCAGAAGCCCCACCCACCCAAACAAACAAACAAACAAACAAAACCACCCTGAGATCCAGGATGTGAGGTCAGTTGGTGTCAAAAGGCACAACCTGGTAATAGCTCATAATCATGGCATCACAATTATGTCACATCATCATACTATTGATATTGTATGGTTGAGGGACGGTGCAATGCTGACGTATGTCCCTTACGCCAGCCCAGCGCTGTTGCAAATGTGCCATAAGGCATGTCTGCACCAGCGAAGAAGGCCCTGGGCCAGCGCAGGGAGTTGTGCCAGCCCAAGGGCACCAACCTCTGCTTCCCTGCCACCCAGGTAGACTAGGTCCATGCTGGCCAACACAGGCACTTGGGGAGGGCAGGGGGAAGGCAGGAAGGAGGCGGAAGAGGACAGACAGAGGGTGGCCCACGTGGGTGGACCTACCTAGGGAGGGGGTGGAGTGTGGATTTGACACCTAGGCCAGATCCTAAACCTCTGTCCCAGGCTGGTCAACCCCATATCAGACTGCTCAGATTTGCACCAGTGATTTTGCTGGTGCAGATCTGAACAGCCCCATAGGGCTGGCCAGAGTTTACCCTGCAGTAAGAGGAAACCCCAAAGTGAGCTGCAGCGGCCTACCAGCTTGCATTGGATGCAGTGCACGCTAACCAGCCAGCCTGCATGCTCCAGCACATGTTAGGCTTGGGCTGTCCGTGACTAAAATATATATGGTGCCAGTACAGAGCCCCGTAGCAAAGGGATGGAAAATGGGGTGGGGATAATGAAGATGAGAACTCTATTTGTTTTAGAGGAATTCTCCCCATTTTTCTAGTGGAATATTTTCTTTTCCAGAATGAGTAAAATACTTTTCCAGGTACAATCTAAAAGTAATATTGTGACCACTAATGACTTTGCTTCTGACCAGTAGCATCCCTAGAGGGGAGTGGGGCCCTAAATTTTGCCCAGCACCATATCTTAACTCCTCTCCCTTCATAGCCAGTCCTCTCAGCTAATGCAATGCCTCTGTGTGGCTTACTGGCTATGAAAGTGAGGGAGACGAGCGGTTACACGGCCAAGTAAAACCTAATGCCCTGCCCCTCCAGGACACTACTGCTTCTGCGTCACCGTGTAGAGGATTGCGCTGCTAATGATGTCTCCTTGGCCTTTCAGTGTGATCACTGCCATCCACTTGCTAGGACTAAGGGAACTCACAGTCATCCAGGGAGAAATAATACCAAAGGGGGGTGTCATTTCCAGTCATCTGGATAAATAATTGGATAATCCTAATAATAATAAAAGCGAGTGAGGACATCCACTAAAATTGAGTGTTGGGAGAGTTAAAACAGATAAAAGGAAAAAAAATTTTACCCAGAGGTAATTAAACTACGGAACTCCTTCCCACAGGAAGTGGTGATGGCATCTGGCCTAGATGCCTTTAAAAGGGGATTGGACAAATTTCTGGAGGAAAGGTCCATCATGGGCTATAGGCCATGATGGACCTTTCCTCCAGAAATTTGTCCAATAGTCTACTATTAACATAAGGAAGTTGCGCCACCCCTCATGGGCGATAGGCCGTGATGGGTGGTGCAACTTCCTTATGCTAACAGTAGACTACCTCTGAATATCTGATGCAAGGGAGTGGCAACAGGATGCAAGCATCTTGTTGTCTCGTGCGCTCCCTGGGGCACCTGGTGGGCCACTGTGAGATACAGGAAGTTGGACTAGGTGGGCCCTTGGCCTGATCCAGCAGGGCTCTTCTTATGTTCTTATGAGTGCTTGTTTAGATAGCACTGCTGAGGAACTGAAGAACTTCACGTCCATCGTCTTGCTGTAATCCTCACAACAACTCTCAGGTAGCACAGATCTATAATCAGTGTTATTAGCCTGATCTTGCAGATGAGCAACGCATGAGCATCCCCTGGTTTGCCAACCCTAAAGGGTATGGGGCTTGGCACATGTGCCAAGCAAAGATAAATATGTACTCACTTTGCAAGTGGTCATGTTGATAGAGGTGGGAGAAAATGGTGATAATGAAGATCACATAAGCACATCATCACAACATTAGATCCAGCAGGGCTCTTCTTATGTTCATCATCCTTTGCCCCTCCCCTTCCAGCACATGGGAGCAAGGCTTTTAAGGGGTCTTCATTGTTTGATCATCCAGACTGTTGTGAGCATTGGGTTATTGGTTTCTTTTATCCATTGGTCACTTTACAAGCACGCAGCAGGCAGGTCGGATAGGAAGGCATGAATATTTCTACTCATGCCAGCCAGGGACCAACCAGGGCCACTCATAAGTTGCTTACCCAGGTCAGTGAGGCTGGTTGGCTGACTCCTGGGCTGGATCTAGCAAAGGCTACATTCAGCTGTGGCCTGGGTGAGCCGGTGCAATCCTGCTGCCTCGACCCTTCGGGATGGACTGTCTTTGACTGACTTTAGTCTTGATGGTGGTCCACCTGTTGATCATCCAGATCACCTGGGGGAGACAGACAGAGCCATCCCCCCCCCGATTAAGACCCGCATGCTTGGGGGCTTTTATAGTTAGTTGCCTTGCTGCAGTTTCTGTAATAATATTTTAATACAGTGGCCCTTTCAGTCCAAAGCCTCAGTCTTACCTGCTTATGTGGGAGGTGCATGGGGAATGAAACAGAAACACATCACATCGCTTTCTGCACTTCTCATTTGTAAAACAACAAAACCAAAATCTGCCAAAAAAAAAAAAACCTAACATTTTATTTGGTTTTTATTTATTATGTAATGAGGGTCCATGGGGTAATGACTGTGGCTGCCTCTGGACTAGAAGGGGGCAACTCTGAATACGATTGAAACAACCTCAGCTTGAAAGAAGTCCTGAATCCCCCCCTCTCTCGCCCCAATCTGCCATTTGCCACCAATGCCCCCTGCATCGCCTTGCCTCATGGACGGAGACCCCATCTCAGATCTGATGTTCCACCGCTGATTTCAAGCAGACCCCCTGGATTTGGAGGTTAGCCTGGGAGGAAGGTTTTCCCTAGGCAGTTTCTTTCTGTCTGGACTCTCCAGCTTTGGCTGATAGCAATAAAAAATAATAATGCCTTGATCATTTATATAGTAGCAGAAGAGGCATTTGCCATTCAGAGTAATACAGAGAGAACTGTTTGGTATAAATTAATATGCAGCGCTCCCCTGAACGCCAGCAATTTGCTGGTAATTGAAACATTGAGTGGCCCTGGAAAAGAACGAAGCAGCCTCCCGCATTACTTTTCACATGTCACATTACCCATTCCGGGAACCAAATATTCTTGTTTATGCTCTTGCTGAGTAGAACACACTGTGCATGAATTATCAGGGAAGGAAGTCCAGTTCTCTCTTTTGCATGCATAATCTCTCATTTGGGGCCTCTTTCATCAGGCTGTCAGAACTTATTTACACAAAGCTTATTATTGTCTATTTACTCATTATTAATATGGCACTTTCAGTGTGCCAGATACATGGATATACACCCATAGATGTTCGCTACAGACTGTGTGCAACTCGGAACTTTGAGTTGTTGTGAGTTGTGCTCATGGCACACCCAGCGGAGATTGGCGCTCAGAATAGAAGAGAGACATGATACTGAATTCTTCAAGATTTTGTTGTTGTTGTTGTTGTTGTTGTTGTTGTTGTTGTTGTTCAGTCGCTAAGTCGTGTCCAACTCTTCGCGACCCCATGGTCCACAGCACGCCAGGCCTCCCTGTCCTCCACTAGCTTCCAGAGTTTGCCCAATTTCATGCTCATCGCTTCGGTGACACTATCTAACCATCTCATCCTCTGCCGCCCCCTTCTCCTTTTGCCTTCCATCTTTCCCAGCATGAGGGTCTTTTATTTTCTAAGGAGTCCGCTCTTCTTATGAGGTGGCCAAAGTATTGGAGCTTCAGCTTCAGTATTTGTCCTTCCAGGAAGCAATCAGGCTTGACTTCCTAGAGGATTGACCGATTGGATCTCCTTGCAGTCCAGGGCACTCTCAAGAGTCTTTTCCAACACCATAATTCAAAAGCATCTATTCTTCGGCGCTCTGCCTTTCTTATGGTCCAGCTCTCACAGCCATACAGGAAAACCATCGCTTTGACTATGTGAACCTTTGTTGGCAGGGTGATGTCTCAACTTTTTATTAAGTTGTCTAGGTTCGCCATAGCTTTCCTCCCAAGAAGTAAATGTCTTTTAATTGCATGGCTGCAGTCACCATCTGCGGTGATCTTGGAGCCCAGGAAAGTAAAGTCTGTCACTGCTTCCATTTCTTCCCCTTCTATTTGCCAGGAAGTGATGGGAGTGGTTGCCATGACCTTAGTTTTTTTAATGTTGAGCTTCAAGCCAATTTTGGCACTTTCCTCTTTCACCCTCATCAGAAGGTTCTTTAGGTCTTCCTCACTTTCTGCCATTAGAGTGGTGTCGTCTGCATATCTGAGGTTGTTGATTCTTCTCCCAACAATCTTGAATCCAGCTTGTGAATCATGCAGCCCAGCCTTTCTCATGATGTACTCTGCATATAAGTTAAATAAGCAGGGTGACAGTATACAGCCTTGTCCTACTCCTTTCCAAATTTTAAACCAATCAGTTGTTCCATGTCCAGTTCTAACTGTTGCTTCCTGACCTTCAAGATTTACTAGAGGATAAATATGCCAAAATGGGAGGGGGAGGGGGGCTTTACAAGAAAGCAATGGAAGAGTGGTCAAAGTGTTATGGTTATAGAGGAGATGTCATGTCTTAAGGAGCAGGTGGTAAAGGCAAAAAGAAGAAGACACCAAAGAATCTTGCAGAAAGGAAGACTGGGGGCGCAATCCTTTGGTGGCTGTTGGGACAACGCTACGTGCTTGCGTTGGCCCAGCATCACTAGCGACGATGCAGAGGGATGTCGACTGACACCCCCTTGTCAGCCCTAGTGCCTTTGGGCCGACACTAGCAGCAGCGTTGGCCCAAGGGCACCAGGCCAAGGCGCTACTGTGTTGCTCATGCGCCAGTCAAACCCAGCTTGCGCACAAGTGATTCTGTGCACAGGGAGGGTGGGTGGGAGGAACTGAGCAGGGGTGGGCGGGCCAGTAGGTGTGCTGGCCCAGGGAGGGGGGGTGGGGTGGGATGCGGCCAGTAGGCCTCATCCAAGCCTCCGTCCCCAGGCTGTGTGGCCCTGATTTGGGCCATGGGGCTTCCTCAGCTCTGCTCCTACTATACAGCAGGCTCCGAGGAACCCATAGGGCCCTGGGGCAAGGGCACGAACTTGCCCTTGCCCTGGGGAGGCCCCCATTGCACCAAAATGGTGCTGGATTCAGCACAGGCCCACCAGCCTCACTGTTGCAGCACAGTTTAAGATTGCCCTCTAAGGCAGAGGGAGCTTGGAAGAGGGAGCCTGCCTACACCAGCAGTGTACCCCCTGCACCGCTCTCTCCTGGGCCCGGCCTTCAGGTAATCCGCAATCATTCTGAGAGCCTGCAATGTTCTCCCCATTGGCTTCTTAATCTTCAATCAACCTCCAAGGAGATTGGAACAAAGGGCAGAGGAAGCCCAAGGAACAATAAGGTCAGAAACATATTCACCCAGGTCAGCTGGGACCCCTCCTGGAGCTGATAGCCTGTGTTCCTCGCCCTTTCATTATCCCACGGAGATTACCCTTCTTTAGCCAAGCTGAATGGGAATGGGCTCGCTGGCACTTAGTGTCAGCAGTTTATCAAGAAATGATTGCACCAAGGTGGTGTTTTGTGCACCGTTGTTTGCTTGCAGGATGCCTTAAGATTCGGCCCAGCAAATGTTTATGGAATCCCATTATACCTTTCTCCAATGGTGATTGATAGTTAACTCTAATGATACTGTCAGCTTCATCAGTAGATGCTTTTGAGGGTCCATTTATCCAATGTGCTTTGACTGTGGGCAACAACACCTCTGGTAATATAGACCTATCTTTGGAACTAATAGGAACTGATATACAGAAAATGAAATCCATTTTCTCTCCTGCTGGGGCTGGCTTCACTTTCCTGATTTTCATTTCAGTTTACAAGAGTTACTTAAAATGCTAACATTTCGCCAGGGATCTTTTTTTTTCCTTCCTCTAATAATGAAAACAACTTTGTTAGGGACTGCAAGATAGACAGAAGGCAGAATTCCCTATACAGGGCAAAATGTAGAGAGGTCATTGAAGAAGGAGACTCTACAATTCACCAAGGAAGCTCACATGGTGTTTTTGTCTATCTGGCGATTCCCTCCAGAGCATGAAATGTGTTGTAATTAGCAGTTATCTAAACAGAAGCCGTTCTGAAGCATCTGAAAGTACTGAAGGGTTTAGCGATGCAGCAGGGCAATTTCATGGGGACGTATTCTGGTAGAGTGGCTTCCTGTTGTTTGGTGGTAGCAACAGTGGGTGTCTTTTTCCCCACCTCTTTTAAATTATACTGTTTTTCTGCAGGCAGCAGAGGCAACATTAGCCATGATGTGCTGTCATTCCGAACAGGTTTCTGGAAACAAATTGCTGACTGGTGAAATGGCCAGACTGGGCCCATTTTTACCACGTACGATGAAGGGAGCTGGTGGCAGTAGAAGTGGGAGGGGCATTCTAGACATGAGAGAACATGGTGGAGAAAGTGGAGGGGGCCCTTTGGACCAATCAGCAATCAGTAGGGTTGACACTGACATTTCTAATAAATGATATCTGCAGCAATTTCAGGTTCATGGCAAGAAGCATCATCTGAGATTTTTCCAGGAAACGTCAATGGGCTTCTAGAAGACAAGTGAAATGTCTTTAGGGAGGGGCAGTCAGGGCAAACTATAACCCCGATTGGCCAATCCAGTGATTTTTAACATTTTTCTTCTCATGGCATACTGACCTCTGTGGTCATCTCCAGTGGTCTTCAACCTTTTCCATACCACAACCCCCAATAAATAGAGACTAGGGATTCACTGATGGTCCTCCCCTGGGACCCACTCCACCCACCCCCATTAAGGCCTCCCAGCAGTGTTCACTGTAACCAAATATTCTTATTGGAGAGAGAGCAGAAAAGGTTACCACGTGTTCCGCCAAATTCCCCAAGGGCCCCAATGCCCACTCTAGGCTAACTGGTTTCCCCCTCCAGAGCAGCCTCAGAGGTAAGCAAGAGGGAGCGGGTTCAGTCACCCACTGGGCCTCCTCTCTTTCAGTTGCCTTGCTTGGATTCACCGGCTGGCCAGCCTCCTCCAGACTGCCCTCATCACCGGCTTAGCTCAAGATACCCTAACTCTAACTTGGCACCACAAAACGCCACCACCAAACAATAGGCAGTCCGCTTACCTAAGCCACAACTGCCTCCTCCACTCGGTGGCTCCAGGGGTGTGACAGCCATACAACAACTTCCCACAGCCTTCTTACCTTCCTTTATCCAACAATCCGTCCATTGGCCGGTCCCAATCCGTCCATCCAGCACCTATCCAGTGCTCTCCTCCAGCACCTACCAAGGTGCTAACTTACTGCAGCTCCTGCCTCCAACTTTATACTGAGGCCAGCCAATCAGTGTCTGTTGTTGGGCAGGCTTTACCATTAGCCAGACCCATCTGTATCTGTGCTAACCTCCCTTCATAGCCAGGGGACTCATCAGCCTGCAGCTGTACTCCTGCTGCAGGCAAAGACCTGGGGGGTTAACCCTGTAATCCCTGGCTTATATCACTGGCCACTGCTGATATAATTCCCTATCTCCTTTTCCAATACACCATGATGCCTAAAACTAGTGAAAGCTATTCTGTCATAATTTCTAAGAAACTGAGCAGGACTGGGATACAATTTCCTGGTCCTTGAAGGGGTACTCTAGATGTCTCCCCCTTTACCTGGTGGTGCTCTAGTCCAGTGGACTTCAACCTTCTTCAGTACTATAAGTTGTGGTGAACCCACAACTGAGACTCCGCAACCCCATTGACCCCCAAGATTGAAGAACACTGATCTACTCTATGGTCTTTGCCTCTTGCGATGTCACTTTTGGCTCCTAGGAGACTCTTCCCAGTTCTGCAGCTCTGTTTCTAGGGTAACTGGCTGTGGTAACAACTTGTCAGTCTCACTACCTCCAGCAGAGCAGCAGAGGTACAGGGTGACCAGAGACAATGGAGGACAGAGGACAGAGTCGGCAGAAGAAGCAGGACAGATAATTCATTACTACAAACAATTGCCTTAAAAACAGAGCCACAGAAACTGCAGAACATGCAAGGATTTTTCAGCAGTTTTCAACGGTGTGCAGGACTTCCAAGGCACACCAACGTACTGCGGCACACTGGTTGAAAATTGCTGGGCTAATCCTTCACTACTAGAAGTTGTGAGTGGATTGACCAAGTCAGACAAAGTTGTACTCTGAACTAAATAGGACAGTTCTTTGGTGACACCTGTAACTAGAACCCTCAGTTAACAATTCTAATTCTTTCCTGTGAAGCCAGAGGGCAGGCCTATGGAGGGAGGATGCAATCAGTCAATGCAGTTGAGCCACTCTTGGTTCCGGGTGAAAGAAGACTGACCCGAAGGAGATTGGATCGATTACATTTACCAACTGCATCCCCCGCTTCCGGTAGGTCAGTCCAGTGGTTTGGCAAGAAATCAGAAGAGCTGATAGTATAGATGTGTTGCCGAAAAAGGGCACAAAATGGTTTTCATCGCAGGGAAAGAACGTAAAAAGGCAGACAACCAAACGCGAGAGTATGAGGATCATCTTTATTACACCTGCGCAGGCGGGCCAATCTCCCTGCCCCACTCGGCAGGCAGGGAAGAAGAGCAAGAGCATACAATTCCAAATCATTTCTATATCCCTCTCCCCCCCCCCCAGCTGCTGCTTGGTGGAAAATTGCTACACAGGGGCTGGGACATGAGAAGCTCTGTGTTAATTGGGCCTTGAGAATATCCTGTGACCATTTTGATAAGGGAGGCAGCTCTGCTGGCTTGAACCAGTTCTCTATCTATTGTGAGGGCTAGCGGCACTGGATTACAGGCAGGGGCAAGTGAGTGAAAACAATGAGAGCAAAGAGAGAAACAGTTACATACTTCAGCAACTTTAGACAAGTGACTAAGCAAAAGACTCAAGATGGCTGCACTTTGGTTCAATGGCAACATATGTAGATTAGACACACACATACACCGCCAACTAAAATGATCTGTAGAAGTGACTGAGAGTGAGGTACCCAGCTCCTCTAATCTGCATACAGGATTCTTATTGCTGAATTTTCTTTGCAGTGGGTGACAACTTACTGTAAGACTGGTGCTCTTCTCCTCGCTTGTATACAGACTGCAGCACCAAACAGAAGGGTGTTTAAAGAGATAAGAGAAGGAAAGAGGCAGAGAGCAGTCGGATTAATCCCTTCTCAATGTGAAAATCTCAAAACAAATTGCTTACAAGTGTTCCCGTTTCTCTTGATCATCCAGAGAGCGACAGTTCTGTTTTGTTTTTCAAGGAGCCTGCATCTCTTTTTCAGAGCGAAGATGAACGTTTGACTCAAAGCTGACCTAAACAAGCATCTCGGATCCGTTCCTCTGAGCAAGTAATTAGTAAAGGAACCCGGTGTCACTTTGGGAAATGACATCACAGCTGGTCAACGGATGAAACAGGTACCAGGTCTCGTTTGAAATGCCAGTTTGTTCTGACAGCGACATCTCCAGCTCTGTTTTTATTTACACGAAGAGGGGCCCGTGCAGATGAGTGGCACTGTGGAGCATGTTTGGGAGCCATGGTTTGTGTTGAATTATGGCACACGAGATGAAAAAGAGTGTGTCGGAAATCTCGCACGACCGTTTTGAAGTGCAAATCCCAGCGCTCCAAAAGGGGTGTGTGAGGAAGTGCTACCTTTGATTTCTCTCTCAACATCAGTTTTATGGTAGTATTGGGTTTTTCCCTTCCCCGCCCCACACGCGTTTTTGCTGTCTGCCATTCAGTACCTGAGTGGGAATTGCATGGGGAGCCAGTGGCAGGCCTTGCGGAGGGTCCGGTGGGGTCACAGGGACCTGAGCTGCTGCTCGAGCCGCCACGTTCAGCCCACCCACCTGCCCTTGTGCTCAGAGCTCTCTGAAATGCAGCATGGCATGGCAGGGGCAGCACTGGGGGCGGGGAGCCAACGCCAGGGGTGGCTACCATCAACCCAGCCGGAGTGGAGCCTCAACTGGGTCTGCCACTGAGTGAAGCACCTATTATATCTCTGATCCTTCTTTTTGCTGCCAGGACTTCCAGGAAAAAAATACACTCCTAACAAGGCTCTAACCCTTGGAGTATTTCAGCCCCTTAAGGATGGGGCTATAGTTGCTTTATAAAGGTCCTGGGTTCAGTCTCAGGACCTGTATTTGTTAGTACAAACCATCATTACTTCAAACAGACAAATCATTACTACAGATAGTTGCCCTAAAAATAGAGTCACAGAACCCAGAAGAGTCTCCCAGAAGCTGGAAGTGACATCACAAGAGGAAAAGACCATAGAGAGGTTGAAAGAGGTCAGTGTGCCGTGAGAAGAAAAATGGAGAAGGTCCTTTCCCATGTGCTTGCCAATTGTATCTCCTTAGGTGGTGGCACCTGGAGCAAACCTTCTTCCAAAAATTTTAGGGTGAAGAAATGTTTGGACCCTAGGTGCCAAATGACCTAGGTGCCGCTATACATGTAAATCAAAGCAGAAATTCAGCACTTACCTCCTTACATTAGTAGTAGGCTACTTCAGAGTGCTGGCAACACTCTGCCAAGGGAGTGGCAACAGGATGCAAGCATCTTGTGGTCTCATGTGCTCCCTGAGGCACCTGGTGGGCCACTGTGAGATACAGGAGGCTGGACTAGATGGGCCTTTGGCCTGATCCAGCAGGGCTCTTCTTATGTTCACTTCCATCTTTGGAGAATCTGTACCTGGAGTAAAGGAAGGAGGCTGGTGGTGATCCACTTTCCATTCACAGTGAGTGGGTGGAACATGGATCAGAGCAGTTTGCCTCCATGGCAGGCTGGAAGGAGGTGTGATGGGCAACAGACTGGGACTGAAGGGCCCCCTGAACCCTATGAACTCCCTTTCAACCTGCTGTAGACGCAACCTACATCACGTTGCCTAATTGAAGGGCTGCCCCTGGACAGAATGGAAACCTGGAAATCCATCCATTCTTCAGAACGTTCAACCTGGATGTGACTCATCTATGAGCCACCAAGGCTAGCGCCAAGGCCACAGGGTGGATCTCAGGCTGGATCTCAGTCTGGGTCACTTGGTGGTCATCTGAGAGAGGCTGAGACAGTCTTGCTTTTCACTGTTCTCCGTTATTTCTATATACAATGTTCTTGTCAAAGATGAGGGATGATTCATATGTGGTTTTTTTTTCCCTCAGCGGGTACACACCAAATGGCTGGGAGGGGAGGCGGTTGTTACTGTTGATACAAAGTGTGAACATTTGCTAATGTCATGCCTGGAAGATAAACTTGGAATGGATTCTTGTGCTATGTTTGCTTCTTCTCCTTCTCTCTTGACAAGACGTTACAGCAGAAGCGTTAACGAGTGCCAAATGGTGAGATAACACAATGGAGAGATGTCACACACATCTAGGTCTGGAAGAGAAAATGAGTCATGGAGCTCACAATGGCGCTCACAACATGGGCGCCAACTAGGAGGGCTTTGGAATTTTGGGCACCCACGCGTTTTTTGAGTGTGGGTGGAGCACCCACCACCGGGCACCCATGGCCACCCAGCACCCATGGGCAATCGCTTGCCCCGCCCTCCGAAGGGGGTGCTGTCAGGCCTCAGCGGCCGCTTCCAAACCTGGGGCAGGTGTTCAGCAAGGCAAACGCCTGCTCCGAGCTCGGGAGAGGCCACTGTTTGACAGGGGTCATGGCCATGTCAGCATTGGGGGCGTGGCCACATCAGCAGTGGGGGCATGGCTACGGGCACCCCCGATGTAAAAGTCAAGTCGGTGCCACTGGTTCACAATGACATTCTGGAATAAAAATGGAATAAAAATTCACAGTGAATGCCAGGGCACCTGACACCCTCAAGTATGAACTCTGGATTCCCAAAAAAGAATGGATTCTTCTTATTATTGATGTTGCATCATCAATGTCCACAGTGCTTTACACAGGATGAAAAGACAAATCCCTGCCCCATGGGGCTTGCAAGGCTGACACAAGAGAGAGATGAGGAAGAGCAATGGCATAACTAAGGCATGGCCAGGGAGGTACATTGCCCTGGATACCACACCTTGAGAGGGTGTCAGAAAGCCTCTCGGAGGCCTTGAAGAGGCACTTTCAGTTTCCATAGAAAACCGGAACTGCTTTTCAAAGCCCTCCAGGAGGCTGCCTAAGAGCCAGGGGTTTAGGGGGGGGGTATTGAAAATGATTTGCCCTGGGTGCCAGATAGCTAGGGCATCTGGCATCAGGGCCAGGAGCAGTGGGGCCCAATGCGGGGCACTCCCACTGAACCCCCGACTTATCCTTCCCGTGGCAACAAGAAGAGCACTTGTGGTGCCACACGCGAAGCATGACACCTAGAAATAGTTGGTGGTGACATGGCCGTTCAGAGGCAGGGGCAGGCGAGAGGACCGGGGGGACAGGTGGGGCCCCCCAGATGCCAGGGTGTGCAGCGGCGGAGCGCGCCACCCGGGTGCAGCCCATGCGGCCAGCAGGGCAGGCAGCAGACCTGGACGGATGGGCTGTCAATCACCCGGAAGTCCCGCCCAGCCTTCCTGCTGCCCACCCAGCATTCCCCCGAGTCGTTAGCTGATCCCATCACTGCTAACAGGGGAAGCACATGTTTCAGTTTTACATATTTGTATGGAATGGGGAAGGATCAGTGATGTCATGCAGGGGGAACGCGGGGGAACTCAGTTCCACTAGTTAAAATTAGGGCTGACTCCGCCCACTCTCCCTCCTCCCCCCTCCCAATTCCTCTGCAAGAGCTTTTCTTCTTGGTTGGCCGGCACTCAGAGGGTTAAAGGGAGCAACTCCGGATTCCTAGGGGGGTGATGGCAGTGATGTCATTCAGGGGGAACAGACCAGAATGGGCATTCCGGATCCTAACGGGCTCCGTGGCTGGTTCCGGGTTCCCGACAAGTGCCAATCAAAAGTGAGTTCCTGTTCCTAAATCATGTGAATGACACCACTGGGAAGGATGCCAAAGGTTTCACATAAGATCTCAGTTTAAATAAGCAACGAGAAGGATTTGGGCAAGTCTCATTCTGTTCCAGAAAACACACTGGAGAATGAAGTTTGAACAAAAATATATGGGTCACAATCTGGCTGAGCCTGATCTCATAATCATTCCCCGCAGTGGCTGACTTCATTCTACCTCCGGAGTTCATGGCAAAACAGAGATTCGAAAGACTATCTGCCTGAGATTGCGATAGGACTGAAAAGTGAAAATGAGCAATGGTCTATCAAAGACCTTGTCAGGCTGTAGCGCCTGGAACGACTCTCTTGAAGATCTGTCAGTTTGCCGGGCCCAGGAGGATTTAAAAAATGACACATGAATCAAACTAATCTCAGAGCAGGCGTTCAAGGGCAACGGGTGCATTTCCGGCAGCTTCTTAAACAGCCTGTCCTACCCTTGTAGTTAAATTTCAGTTAATCATGACCTTGCCCCAACCCAATTGTGCCCCTCCCCCATATCTGTGGATCCAATATCCACAGGTCCCACAGCCGCAGTTTCTCTCATGCACGGTTCTCAATTCCCCTGCCATGTGCATTACTCATCTTATTTGCTTTGCAAAGTCTCTGAAAAAGAAAGCTTTTTTGTAAAAGGAAGAAATGCTAGACTTCTAGTTGCTACAGGAATGCTAGAGGAGGTATGGACTGATGGTTGAGCTGTCAGTACTGCCGAAAGCTAAGCAGGAAAATCCATGGGCTTGTTTTTGGATGGGAGATGGAATGTCAGGCTGTGGTAAGCTGCAGTACCTGTTGTGGCAGGACAGAGTCGCTGTTGAACTGATTAGTCATTGCAGGTGAGAATTGCAGAGGAGTGTGTGCGAAGGCCAGCTGGCAAAAGAATGGATTATGACCCTGAGGACCTGTCCAGACTTGACTTGCGATTGCCTGCTGAAGCTCGATGGCATGGAGCCAGAGGAGAGAACCACACTGTGAAGGCTACATCTGGGACTGAGGATTTGGTGAATCACAGAATGCTGTATGTTTGTAAAAATGTCCATTGAAAAACAGTGGTTTAGGCTAGCCTGCCCATGTGAGCTGCCTTGGGCATTTGTTTCGGCATGGGAAAGGTGGAATATAAATTCTTCAAATACATAAAAATAAATAAATAGAGGAGGCAATTGTAACAATGCTCACAGGAAGGGGACAGCGAAGGAAGCAGACAGCAAGAATACTAGACTCTGTTTTCTGTAAGCAGTCTCACTATCGCCTCCCTTAGTGTTCCTCTAGAGCAGTGGTCTGGGAACAGGGGTAAATTATCCCAAATGGGGTAAAAATGGAATTCCTGGGGGTAATGGATGGTCACGCTGCCGAGACACAGCCAGGCATGCATATGAATCTATATGCATGCCCGGCTGTGTCTTGGCAGCACAACCGTCCATTACCCCCATTCCGGTTCCATTGCTGGGTGGCTGGCTCCGTTTTGTTTTGTTTTGCTCTGCCCACTTTCACTGGCCGGCAAAACGTGCCTCAGACTGCTCTGCGCCTGCTCTGCTTTTCACACCACAGCAGTTTAGAGCACGTGGACACAGCGAGGAGAGCGGCAGAGCGGCGGCGTGTTGGACCTGAGCAGCAGCGGAGCAGAGCGGCAGTGAAGAGGCAAGCCAGGGACGGCTGGGCATCGGAGGTGAGGGAAGGCACGCGTCTTCCCCCACCCCCGCCTCCATTGCCTCCATTGCCCTGCCGGGGCACGCATCTTCCCGCCCCCTCCGTTGACAAAATCAAATCTAACTAAGCAGGTTAGATATTTACAATAAGAGTAAAAAATATTTAAAGAACTTTCCTAACTCTCCCAAACCCTTTACAACTTCATATTTACATAGCATTAATTAAGCTCATTAATTAATCAAATAAAAAGCAATGAGTTCCAATATGTATTTTTTTTCTTTTGTTCTGGCGGGGGGGGGGGGTAACGTCGGCATATCTAAATATATTTTGGGGTAAAAGGTAAAAAAGTGCCTAGATTGGAAACTTGTATTTACTGTGCCTTCAAAGGTGCCTTTCCACGTGTAGGGTTGAAGGAAAGAGGTGATAAATTCCTTGTAAACTGGTAACGCAAAGCACTTCAGGCGATGTTGTGTGTCTTTCAGAAAGACTCTGATCCAGAGAGTACACAATTTCCTTCTTTGTCATACAGGGCGCAATCCTAAGCTGCGCTGGAACAGCAAGGCCAGCGGGCCTGCGCTGTATCCAGTGCAGCTTTGGAGCACTCAGGAGCCTCCCCAGGGCAAGGGCACATTTGTGGTGCCATAGGGCTCCAGGGTCCCCTAAGGGTTCCTTGGATCTGTGCCTGCTATTTAGCAGGAGCAGAGCCGAGGACACTGCGCGGCCTGGGGACGGAGGCTTGGATGCAGCCTAATGGCCCCCCTCCCCAGGCTGGCATGCCTACCCTGCGCAATTGTATGCTGTAAAAATATGACTTTTTGATCTCACGTTCCCACAGGAGAACTTATGGGGTCAACCAATACCGGGTGCCAGTGGGGATGTTGTAACATCATTTCCAGGTGATTTATGGGAAATTAAAATGGCAGCCATCAGCCATCCTGTGGATCACCATCACTACCAGTAAGGCGATCACACCTGTTCCAACCACGCAGCTCAAGCCACAGGCCGGGGGTTGTTTTTGGATATCAGAGGAAGGAATATGCTCAGTCCAGAGTCAGGATGCACAGGCACTTTATTTCTTCTAAGTCTAGAACAAAGCTCATATCACCAAGCACAGCAAAACTTAGAAAATGTAATCAGGTGGGCTTGGAGTGACACAGCGGCATGCTGGCATCTGAAGTCAAGTCGCTCCCTAACCTAAGTTACAGCAAGCTTCTATGGGCTGGGTGCTCATTTATCAAGACATCAGTCCTAATTGGCAAAAACAAACCATTTGACAGCACAATGATATATGACAAACTACTACATGGGTAACATCATTAAAAGGCTTTTCCAGCACAATCCTAGCATGCCCCTTGCATCGAAGCTATGTCATAGCGTCGATGCAAGGGCCGGAGTGCTGACGCAGGAGTGCCGAGCAACACCCCCTCATCAGCGCTCCATCTCTGAAGCCGACGCTACTCGCAGTGTTGGCTTCAGAGCGCCAATGGTGAGCCTCCCTTGTGCCGACCAAAGACGGTCGGTGCAAGGGATTCTCTGTCCTGTATTGGGACAGGGATTGGTGGAGGGGGGAAGGGGGAGGCGGGACTTGGGCGGGACGTGGGCAGGCTTGGTAGGTGGCCATATGGCCACCTCCTAAGCCCGTCAGCGAGGCTGTGTGACCCCGATTCAGGCTACATGGTCTCCTCGGATCTGCGCCTGCTCTTTAGTAGGCACAGATCCGAGGAGCACATAGGGGAGGCTCCAGCTTCTCCTAAGTAGTGTCGGATATGGCGCTGGCATGTTGGCCTCGCCAGTCCAGCACTGCTTAGGATTGCGCCCTTCATCTCAACATGTGGGAGATGTTCCCCTCCTTAGGAGACCTCTGATGCACCTGTGACAGATAAGAGACATCGTATCAGTCACGTGCCAAGGATAATGGGACAGACATATGCCGACAAGGAGGTCAACAGGAGATTATCCCCCCTCATTAAGGTGGTGGGCACCTGGCTTAATTGGTACCGGAGCTGGCCTTAAGCCAATGTGTCCAATGTCATTACATTAGGACCTGCGCTTTGGGGCCCCCACACCAGCGCCATCATGTCACAACCAACTCTTTCCAGGTGCCACAAGAGCTTGTGGACATGGCACCACAAGTGCTTTTCTTGGTGAGTGGGGGCCCCACAGGGAGGGTGCCCCCCCTGCAAGAATGCCTTGCATTGGGCCCCACTGCTCCTAGAGCCAGCCCTGATTGGTACACAAAAAACAGAAACATAATCCAGGGCTTTGAAGTGGACAGCATTTTATCGCCCCATTCTCAAAACATCAACCAAGGATGGCGGCTAAAGTCTTTGTTTTGAGTCCAACTTCTCTTGCTTCTCACGGGAACTGCTCCATGGGTATGGGGGCAGCTCCCCCACCTATAGAGAGACACACCAAAGATTGCTGACATGCACACAAGATGCTAGATCTTAACATAAAATGGGAGGCAGTAGCTAGGCCTAACACCGGCTGTAACAATACCATTTAGCTCCTCTTTCTTTCACTCTATTTCCCGCCCCTTTGGACAACTGACTGCAAATGGAGAATAACGGCACTAGGGAAAACCTGTATATTATCATGAACTCCTTGTAGGGCAGCCTGGGTACAAATCTGATGAAACAAATGAAGGCATGAAAAGTGGTATATACTGTACATGCTACATAAAGTTATAGGGGGTATATAATGCTCAAAATCGACTCAAAGAGACGGTAGAGAGACTCCTCCCCAAGAAAGAAACACAACATTTGGCAGTGAAAAAGTTAAGTTTCCAGAGATTTCTTTTTGAAAGCAGCTTCACAGGGTGAATTTGTATCTTGCCTTTTTTATTAACACTTTCACCATGTCCCAATTGAAGGACATCTTTAAAATAGAGAGGCATGATATAAAAGTTAATCAAAGATGACACTGGAACTGATGTAAAAAATAATTTCTTTGGCAGAGCACCTCCTTTTTTTTTTCTTGGGCACTATACCAGTTGCTTACCATTTGAACTGTTCTTAAAGGACTCTTGCATAAGCAAGACGTGTAATGAGTCAATCCAAAGATTCTGAGACTTAAGGCGCAATCCTAACCTGGAGTTAGGCCGGCATAGTTAGGCCCACACCAAGGCACTGCAAAGCATGTTTGGACCACTCTCACAGCGCAATCCTACCTCTTCCCTTGTGTCAACGCTAAGTCGTAGTGTTGACACAAGGGGCAGAGCACCAGCGCATGGGTGCATGGGCGGCAAGCAGCACCCCTCCAGGGTCTCCAATATGCCAACAACCATTTTAGTTTTGCAACCATGCATTCAAAACCCATGTAGAAGACATGGAACTCACAGAATAAAAAGTGAACAAGATATTTGGTTGATAAGGAAAGAGACCCACAGGGGTCTTGCATTCAAACAAGCAGTTATGTCATGTGAATTGCTCGTTCCCATGTGGGTTTCTGCATGTCTGGTTCCTGGAGGCAAACAAGAGAATGGCCACGCTTACGTAATGTCCATGTAGAGCTTATGTTATGGTTATGGATGTTTATTTTTAAACACATGAAAACACAAAGCACTGCCTGTTTGGTGTGCAAGTATCTAAAAAAAACCATCACCATATTATGGTGTTTGTTATTTTCCAAAAATTAAAATGATTGGTTTTCCAATTAGAAATAATACTGTTGCAGCATCTGCTGATACTATGTTTAACCCCAATGGGGTCACAAAATCTCATAAGAACATAAGAATAGCCCTGCTGGATCAGACCAATCTAGTCCAGCTTCCTGTATCTCACAGTGGCCCACCAAGTGCCTAAGGGAGCTCAGTAGAAAACAAGATGCTTGTATCCTGTTGCCACTCCCTTGCACTGGGCATTTTGAAGTAGCCTACTATTAATGTAAGGAGGTTGCACCACCCATCATGGCCTATAGCCCACGATGGACTTTTCCTCCAGAAATCTGTGCAATCCCCTTTGAAAGGCATCTAGGCCAGATGCCATCACCACGTCCTGTGGGAAGGAGTTCCATAGCTGGGTAAAAAAGTATTTCCATGTATCAGTTTTAATTTTCCCAACACTCAACATTCAGTGGATAGTCAATTTCAATCTCAGTTCTGGGGTCACGGCAGCTTACAGAAAAGAATATGGTTGAACACCCCTGGATTACAGTGCCATCGGGTAAAAGGGGAGGCATCTGAAATACTCCTTCAAGTACCAGGGGATGGTGTCCCAGTTCTGCTCAGGATCTTAGCAACTGTGCTAAAATAGCTTTCACTAGTGCCAGGCTTCATGGTAACTTTTTCTGCTCCCTCTAATACTATTCTTATTAGGTTGCAGGGAACAGTGCTGGGAGGGCATAACTGGGACCGGGAGTGGGTGGATAGGGTCCCAGGATGGGGTGGGACCAACAATGGGGTCCCCAGTCTCATACTTCATTTATTTATTTACTTATTGGGGTCATGCCATAAAAAAAAAGCTGAGGACCACTGACATAGGGGATTCATCAAGTCCAATATCTTGCTTTGAACTTTCAGAAAGCAAAATGAGAGTTTTTTACTCAACTGGTTCCAGGTGACATCTTCAGTTTCAAAGTTCTTGGGAAGCGGAGTCCAATGATTGGCAAAGTCCTTTTACTGATACCCTCAAAAAACCACAAATCAACGGTCCTGGGCAAGATGGGGGAATAGTGTGACTCTGTGAAGAATCATTCAGATGTCCTCTGGCTCTGAACATGAAGCTGCCATGATGATTAATAGCGGCTGCTATGTCCATCCTCCTTGCATTTGTCTGATCCCCTTTTAGAGCTAGAAGCAGGAAACAGAATGCTAGATGCATGTCCCGTGTGACTATTTCACCTTTACAACAAGGCTTATCTTATATTGAACATACAGTATGAAGCTGCCTTCAACTCCTGGTCCACCTAGTTCTGTATCGTCTAGCATTGTGTTCCTCAAACTGTGTGTTGGGACTCACTTGGTGGGTCAGGACCTGATGTCAGGTGGGTCACAGAAAGCTGGGAGCAGCCATCTTGGAAACTGCAGACCTTACTTTTGCTATATTACTTTTGTGAGTGTTAACAGTCTGAATTTTCAAGTGATTTTTTTTTAAAAAAATAGTTTTTAGTTCAGTTCTTTTACATCATGTTTTATCCTAGTCTTGCTTTCTGTCAAGGATGTTTTATGGTTGTGCAATTGCTACAGTCAACCATGCCAGTTTGCATTCCAGGAGTGTCATTTTATTATGTCACAATGACAGCACTTCTTGCTTGATGATGTCTTTCTGGCTATGACATCACTTCCAAGTTAATGACATCATTTCTGGTGGGTCCCAACATGAGTGCCATTCTAAAAAGCTGGTCCCAGTCTAAAACCTTTGAAACTCACTGGTCTATCACAAAGGGCAGTGGCTCTCCAGGGTTCCAGGCAGCCGTCTTTCCCAGCCCTATCTTGAGATGGCAGGGGTTGTTCCTGGAACCGTTTAGGAAGTTTGTCCAACTATCCTGTCCTAAGTGCACTGGGCCAACTGCTGGTTATATGACACCTGCGTGGAATTGAATGTGGCAGAGAAGCTTAGTCGAATCAGTGCGAAAATGGACCGTTCAGATAATGATTGCCAGAAGCTGTAATGTTTCATCCTCTCGGGAAACGGTTCTGCCATTCTACAGGAAACCGTGTGCAATTGCCTGTCATTGATTCTGGATTGCTTCTCCTAGGCCATCATACTCGTCGTTTGACACAGGAGAGAGTTAGGAAAGATGACAGTCATCCCAGGCGGCACGTGGTCAGGGCTGAAAGATCAGCGTTGCGCAGTTGGTTTTGTTGTGGAAAAGATCCCAGTCGACTCTGCAAACGCCAGTTTGCATCCCCCTGAGCTTAGCTAATTGCTTAGGCTGCAAAATTATTTCATGAATTGATTCGATTAATCAACTCAATAAGTGAATGTTGCCACCTACGATGAATCAATTCATACACTTTAAATACACAAATATTGTACATACCTTGTTGCCTTTCAGATTGGATTAAGAAACAGATTCAATTTTATGCAGTACAATCTTATGCACACTTATTTGGGAGGCATTCCATTGAATTAAGTTGGACTTGCTTGTGAGCAGACATGCATAAGATTGAAACCTAAGGATTCAACTCTCCATCAGCACTGCAAATGCAGCAATAATGTATGCAATAGGGCCACCAGTGTCAAAGGCTACTGAACATGTGCAGAGTGCGCAGCCTCCTCTGGATGAAGTACACTGACAGCAGAGGTGGGCAATGGGTGGGAATGGGAGTAGCAGGGAATTTCAGGGGAGGAACTGGGCATGTGTCAGGAAGAGAGAAGTGGATTCAGAGGCCATTACAATCACCATCAAGATTGGGATTTTTTTTTTTGCAGTGTTTTATCACTGTCCACCAATAAGAAGAGGCATAAAGGAAGAGGTAGCAAAGGAACAAAAAAGGAATGGAGCTGGAGAACTCCACTTCTCCCTAATTATGGCAGATGCTATTCAAGTCAGATTCTCTCCTTCCTCTCTGCTCTTTTTCTTCCTTTAACTAGAGACTTGTAATATCTATGGGTTCTAACTCAGTTAATGAAGCACAGTAATTGAGCAGTAATAGCTGTTCTTGGAAGGTTCCAAAAATAGATGGGAACACTTAAAATCAATACATTGTCCACCGAGAGAAAATGCATACATTGCTCGGGGAGGGAAAAAAAATGATTTGTTCTCATTGGTTTTTATGAGATGAGAACATGTTGCAATTTCTAAAAGACCATTTATAAAACTTACATTCTGGTATTTAAAAATGGGGGCATTTTCCGTCAGTCATAGTTAGTCCATGATGCTTCTGTGACTGAATGGCAAATCCACATCCTGGACTTGTGATGGAACTGGGATGGGAAGAAGCATCATAGGGTAGCCCACTGTTGATCTCTGAGGACCCCTCTGTGGCAGTAACTCAGGGCACACTGCCAAGACCCCCCCAACACCACTCACACCACCACTGTCCCCCCAACTTTCCATAAACTGGAAGGTATAGGCTGTGCTGATGCTGACAATAAAGCAATCAGCGACAGTAGTAAAATGCGCTCACATAGAGAACCACTCTGCATGCTTCATGCACCTTCCCATCTGCCTCAAGGGGGCAGGATTGTTGGCCCCGGCACCACCAATACCCTATCTCCCCAGACCCAATCCCGCAGCATGGATCCATGCACCAACCATTGAACTAGTGCAAGTCCAAGTACACCTCCTGCATCGTGGAGGCTTACCCAGAGGACACCTTTGCAACCACCACTACCCATACACCATAGGATGCAGTGATGGCCATTTTGGCACTGCTGCATCAGCAGGGTGGTGGTGGATAGGATAGGATTATCTGTGTTAACATTTGTCAGTCAAAAATACATTGGACACTTCCACTGCTACCAATGTTGATGATAGCATAAAAGCAGCTTACAGCTGTGAGGCTTAGAAAGGCTTCAAGGTCGCAGAGCTCCGGCAAGGAATCACTCAGACAACAGAGATTAGGGTAGCAAGAACTTCTGTATTTTCAGAAGAAGGCTCCTTGCAGCAAAGAACAGCAAACAGGTACTATACAGCAAAGCTCCTCCAACAGCAACACTTACATCTCCAGCAACAAACCACAAGTGTTTCTGGTCTTGATTAAATAGTCCCCAGCATCCAATCAGAGATCAAATGATCTCATCCCCAGGTTGAAGCTGAGTCAGAATGACTCAGCATTTTACTGCTGGTCTGCTGGGCCTGAATGACTCAGCACTCTGCTGAATGACTCAGCACCCAGGTACAAGGGAGTGGCAATAGGATGCCAGAATCTTGCTGTCTTGTGTGCTCCCCCTGAGTCGGCCTAGTGTTAGGCCTTTCCCCACTCAGGCCTGTACATTTCTAGGGACTTACTTCAGTATCCCAACAAATGTGGAGGGTTTGGGGGCTGGACTGGTTAGGTGGAGGCTCTCAGCCAGTCCCAACCTGGTCTACCACTCCCATCAACCCGGGCTCTACTGACCTGGACATCTCTGAAGTCCTGTTTTGCATACTGGAACCTTGCTGTTTGAATCAGCTGAGAAAGTAAGAATGTTACTTGGAACACCGTTGAACGAAGCCCATCTTCTTTGTCAATATCCATGACAACTGAAGGAGCAAAATGAGAAGAGTTCTTTCATCCTCATTTTCTGCTTCCTAAGCAAGTGCACCAAGACGTTCTTTTAACTGATGATGTTGGTACAATTCTAAAACAATGCCAAACATATTTGAATTTGTATGAGCTGTAGGGCCAGACTGATTATTCTTATTTTCTCTTGCAGCCTCCTAGCAAAAGCCAAAGGGATTTGTTTCACTTGGATACATAGCAGATTTTTTAAAATCCCCATTAAATATAGTAAGTTTCTTTTTAATGGAAAAGAAGAATGCCATACAACGAATGTCATGGTTGCGTCCAAATTCCATTCTATTCAGATTTTCTCATGCCATTCAAGAAAAGAAAGTTTCTTTCTTTCTTAGTTTCTTGGAAGGGACACTTTCCTTCCCTGCACATAATGTTTATATGGTGTGATGATTTACAGAACTCCCACAGAAATGTTTCTCTTTGTCCTGTATGCTATGGTACATTGGTCAGTTGCAGATCTAGGGGGGGCATGAGCCCTGGGTGCTATCTTAGGGCTGTCTAGGGGGGGGCACCAGTGGCCCCCACAACATTGCACAGGTAGACCTGGTCTCCAGAGCCCAGATCTACCCATTAGCAACAGCCATGGGTAGACCTAGACTCCCTATAGGGAAACAACAGCAGAGCCCAGATCTACCCATTAGGACCAGCCATGGGTAGATCAGTACTCCACAGGTCAAGAAGGCATCCATAGTACAGACCTTCCCCCACCAATTCAAACAATCTATCTAGTGCCAAGACTATCAGTGCCAAGGCATAACTTTTAAGGTCACGGTGAGCTTAGCCTTAGTTTTTTTTTTTTTTTTTTTTTTTTTTTTTGTAGTTGGTTCTTAACGTTTGCTGACTTCAGTTTGAAATCCCTGTGTCTCACTTTCAAAAATCTGAGTCAGTGTCTGAAAAAGCCACATGTGAGCAGAGACCATCATGCAATGCTTCCAATTTGCATGGGAGATTAGCGTGTGCCTGCCCCCGCCCCCAGTTATATAGGCAAAACATTTCTTTACCTACCATGTAATTCATCTGTGGACCTTCTTGCCACAGGATGTGGTGATGGCATCTGGGCTAGTTGCAGTAGCTGACTGGATAGATTTCTGGAAGGCCATCACAGGTTACAAGCCATGATGGTTATGTGCAACCTCCTGGTTTTAGGAGTAGGCTATCTCAGAATGCCGGGTACAAGGGAGTGGCAACAGGATGCCAGAATCTTGCTGTCTTGTGTGCTCCACGAGGAATCTGTTGGGCCACTGTGCGATATAGGAAGCTGGACTAGATGGGCCTTTGGCCTGATCCAGCAAGGTTCTTCTGATGTTCTTATATAGGTTTGGTGCAGGTGTTTTGGGGGAGGGTTATGTATTAATAGGGCCATTGGGGAATGTGAGCCCCAGCCAGCAGTGCCTTGTCAATTGCCAAAAAATTAGACAATTTTAGTGTGCCACAAGATGAAAAAGGTTGAAAAATGCTAGACTAGATGGGGCCCAGCCTTCCAGGATAACAGACTATTCACATGCACTAATCTGAAGTCATATTTTCCTTTCCTTTGGGATGTTAAATGTATTGAAACACAAAAGAGGGAAAGAAACAAGCCCAACAAAGGCAAACCCGGCTAATAGAGCAGGAGGAAGGTAGCTCCAGAGCTGCGATTGAAGGCATGTGAAAATCTGTATTGAATGGAGGTCTTTGCTTTCACAGCAAAAAAAAAGAACCTCTTCAAATAAGCTGCATGAATATAGTGCTCAATGAAAGATAATCAGTGCATGAAAAGGCCGGCCATTCAAAGGCAAGAGATGATGGTGAAGAGAGTGGGCCTGATCCAGCCAGTGTTAAACAGCTTAATCTTTACTTCTTTCAATGAGAGAGACTTCAGTGAATGCTTTGCTCTCCCACTGTCATCAATGGGACTGTCAATGGGACTGTCATCAACCCACGCCTAATCGTGTCGACCCAGACTTGCTGGGTCAGTAACAATCCCTCTAAGGTAAATGCACATAGAATTGAAAACTTAAAGCTCCGGCTTGTGATCTCTTCCCTTTGTTGTTATTGTTGTTGCCTTGAGGAGGCCTCCGTGGCAGCCTCTCCTCTGCAGAATGCAGCGCCTGCCTCATTGGCGTGGCTGCATCATACTGGCGACTTCCAGTTTTATCCAGGAGGTCATCTGAGGCTTTCCAGCCATGGATCCACAGATGGCAAGCCGGTGGGTAAGGAGTAGAGGCCCCACTGCACCTGCTTATTCCTAAAGCCACCCTATACACTACTTTTAGTGTCAGCTTTATTCCCCCTATATTGCAACTGTGGGCCTGAGCTGGACAGTATCATGACTTGACCAAGGCCGCCTAGTGATGCTGCACCAGAGGCAGAGATGCACCAGATTCATTTGGCACCCAGGCAGTGACTCCTGCTGCCACCCCCCCAGCATGCAGATGCAGAAGCATTTCGTGATGATGTGATGACATCACCATGCCACCACCAATTACTTCTGGCTAAGCAGCTGAGTCAAGGGCTGCTTAATGCCGGTGGGTACAATCTCCCTGCCTGCTGCCCCCTTGCTTCCAAAGGTGAAGGCATGAGGGGCAGGCAGTGAGGTCATACCCGCCACCTCTAAGCAGCTGCTGACCCAGCTGCTTAGAGATGCACTCCAAGAGCAGCGTGCTCTGAACATGCAGCCAAGTCAGTGGCTACTTAGAGGTGGCGGCAGCAGGAAACAAGAACGTGCCTGCCACCGTCACCTCTAAGCCGCCTAATGGCACCAGGGAGGTACCATGGTGTCATCACCCATGCTGTCACCGCCGACCCCTGTGGGTTTGTGCCCAGCACCCCTTCCCTCAACAGGTATCCAGGATACCGGCCCCCCCCTTCCCCAAGATACTCCCCTAAGCAGAGAGAACCCAGAGGACAGATGGGAAGACAGATGATAGTGGGGGTATTCAGCAGCCAAAGTGAGCAAGTCATCTTTCTTGACAATCAATGCTATATTCATTTTTTTTCCTCCCAGATTTGGTATCCCGTTTCCCCTCTCAGCTCCCTGGTGCTCGGCATCTCTTTGGAGTTCCAGCCATCCAACCTGTGTGATTATATTTCCAAAATGCCACCCTTAGCCTCCCATGTAAATTCCAAATCCATCTTTTGGGGACCGCAGCCAGAGCAGCATCGAGTTCCTTGAGAAGACAATTCTCTGCAGAGTGATATTCATGTGCTGAGGTGTTAGCCCTTGTCTGACTGAACACATTTCATTTGCAGAAAATATATTAACCTTTCATTGTGAAGTTCATAGGGGAATTCAGCATGGCATATGTTTTTCCGAGCCTCCGATAATTAGTTGAATTTTTTCCAGTAAGCTCCCCTGTTACCAAATGCACTGAGAAAATAGCGAAAGAACACAGAGTCACAGTGTCGAAAGGGGGACCCAGAGGCAATCCGGTACACCCTGCAGAAAGCCCAAAGAATACACAAGAGTCTCACCAAATGGCAAAACCAGGTTGTTTTCATTTTTGCACTCATGTACTGCATTCATCTTTAATCTGGCCCCCATCTGTGGAGCCTGAGGCAACCAAAACATAGTAATCTCACAACAACCCTGTGAGGTAGGACAGGCTATACAGTAAACTTCCTGGGTGTGCAGGAATTTGAATTCAGCTCTGCCTCATTCAAGTACTATGGCCTGGTTAATATAGCAGGATGGTTTTGCAGAAGCAAAGAAAAGAGCTGCAAATAGTCAGCTGGGGAAGAGTCATAGCTTAGTGGCAGAAATTCCTAGGTCCAATTCTTTCCATGTCCACCTAAATTTTATATCAGGCAGTGGACTGAGCTATCAAAGGGTCACCTCCAGTCAGAGTAAACCATATGGATCTGCTGAATGGACTGATGATCTCACTTTGTGAATGGTTTGGCATGTGCACTGTTGTACTATTGTTAAGTTGTACTGGAGGTTTACTGTTTAGTGATCACTTTGTTCTGGGGGATCAAGGTGAAAGTCATGCGTTTGAGCAACCAGGAAAAGTTCATGAAAAACCTCTACCTTCAAAAACATTTTGAAGCCATTGTTCTCTACTGTATAATCCCAGCCAATCAGGGAACACATAGTAAATGTGAAGACATGTCATGCCTTGGCTATGGCCAGGACAGGTTATAGTAGAACAATCACAGCAAAGCGTCAGAAGCAGAAGACATGGCCAGGGCTGGGCTGGAGTTGAGTGCCAAGGGAGTCAGTCCAACAGAAGGCTGTGGCAGGCAAGGGAGGTTGTGTTACTATTTTCAGAAATGGCTCAGACTGCTGGATTGATGGAGGGGTACGTCTTGTAAGACCTAGGGATCAGCTGACAAGATTTAGGCTGGGTCAGCTGACTGTATCCAGTCCAGGATTGTCCTCTACAGGGAACCCTTCAAGATATATACTTAGCCTGGCTACCTGGTATGCCAGAGTTTAGATGATGTAGAAAGTAAGGGAATGAGACTTGCTGTAGGGATTCTTGGTTCAAAACAGCCCCATGCCTCACACACCATCACAATGTTTTACTTGTTCAAACAAGTCAAGGAGCACAATTAATCATTCCTTTCTAGCCTAATGTAGACACTGTTCTGCATCAAATCTTATTCCCAGTTAGATGATAGTGTGTTAACTGTGTAACGTTATTTATGGTCTACACATGGGTCGTTCTTGACGTGCTGTCCTGGCAATAAAAGATATCTCTTAGTAGCAGCTGGTCACTTCTGTGAGTGAGTGAGTGAGTGAGTGAGTGAGTGAGTGAGTGTTCTTCCTACCAGTCTCTCTCTCTCTCTCTCTCTCTCTCTGCTATCCATTTTTAATCTACAGTTCTCTAAATACCTTGGGCCACACACAAGATGAACAAGACAGGTTTACTGCAGTGGCTTTGATTCCCCAATTCTAATATAAACTTTGGCATGAGCTCACTATTTGGTTTAGCCTTTAGGTCTCAGCCCCCTTTGTATCAGTGATATGGAGATGATGATAATATTCTGGGGGGTGCCATAGGTTGGCCCAGTGAGGAATGTGCTGATGTCCCATCATCAGAAGGGGGCCCACTTTGCCAGGCCAACTCCTTAGTACAGTGGTATTATCCCGTGTGCTATCAGGAGGCAGGCAGGGGTCCCATTGGGCATGTCCAAGGGCTTTGCCCCAGAGCTGCAAGTAAATGTGCACTGGGACTTTTGGCCAACTATACAAGTCTGTTGTAGGAATTATTCCGTCAGGACTGTTCCAAATGTTTGGTCACTTGGGGGTTCACAATGAAAACTGTCCTTTCATACCTATTTAGAATTATTGTTGTCTTCGTCCGTCCCTCCTCCCCCACATATGAAGCCAAAAACGTCTGCTTCAATGCCATTATTTTCTTAGTTACAACATCATTCTTTCCCACTACATGATTCAAGCCAATCAGGGATCACAGAGTGACAGCGCAATCCTAAGGAGCGCTGGATTGACAAGGCCGGCCAGTCAGTGCCAAATCCAAGGCTGCTTAAGAGAGGCTGGAGCCTCCTCACAGCAAGGGAACCTTTGCTCCCTTACCTTAAGGGAGGCTCCAGCCTCCCTTATGCGCTCCTTGGATCTGCGCCTGCTAAACAGCAGGTGCAGATCTGAGGAGGCCACGCAGTCCGAATTGGGGCCACGTGGCCTTCCAAGCGAGTATAAGATTCAGCCGTATGACCAAATCCTGGACCCACCCACACCCTGCTTCCCCTGCCAATCCCCATCCCGAAATGGGACAGAGCCTCCCTCGCACTGACCAGCTTCAGTCAGTGCAAGGGTGGCTCCCCATCAGCGCTCTCAAGCCGACACTACTTGTAGTGTCAGCTTGAGAGCTGTAGCACCGACGCGGGGCTGCCACTTGGCACCCCTGTGTCAATGCTACGTCCGTAGTGTCGACACTATGACGTCGTGTCGATGCAACAGGCAGAGTAGGATTGCACTGTGAGTATGATAACATTACAATGTTGCATAGCCATTCACTTATCAAGCTGCCTGCTGACATGTGGCAAATGATGCTAATAAGGGGAAAGACAATGTCTTCTAGGCTGTTGTATTGGAAAAGGTGGAAGATACCCCCAAGAGTTAGGGAATGGTATCAGCAGTGGCCTCTTGTCCATATCAACCGGGGATTACAGGGTTAACCCCCAAGGTCTTTTGCCTGCAACAGGAACACAGCTGCAGGCTGATGAGGGCTCTGGCTATGAAGGGAGGTTGGCACAGGTGCAGATGGGTGTGGCTGATGAATGAAAGCCTGCCCAGCAACAGACATCGATTGGCCTGCCTCAGTATAAAGGTGGAGGCAGGAGCTGCAGTAAGTTAGCACCGGGTAGCTGTGGCACCAGGTAGGTGTTGGATGGATGGATCGTTATAGGACTGGATAAAGGAAGGATTATTAGCACCAGGCAGGTGTAGGAAGGAAGGAAAGTGGCTGTGGATTGACTAACTGATGGATTGTTGGATGGACTGACTGACTGACTGACTGAAGAACTGTTGGATGGACTGATGGAAGGACTGTTGGATGGACTGACTGGATACTTGGTTATTGGAACTGTGAGTGGGTTCCTGTGGTGCCTTGGTTGGAGAATTGTTGGCTGCCATGCCCCTGGAGCCACCAAGTGGAGGAGGCAGTTGTGGCTTAGGCAAGCTGACTGCCTATTGTTTGGTGGTGCTATTAGGGTATTTTGAGCTAAGCTGGTGATGAGGGCAGTCTGGAGGAGGCTGGCCAGCCAGTGATCCCAAGCAAAGCTGCTGGAAGAGAGAAGGCCCAGTGGGAGACTGAACCCCCTCTCTCTTGCCTATCTCTGAGGCTGCTCTGGAGAGGAAACTAGTTAGCCTAGTCTGGGCATTGGGGCCTTTGGGGAGGCCCAGCAGGGAATTTGGCAGAACAGCTGTACACACACGTGATCCTAGCCAACCATGATTGAGTAAAAACAAAGCAGGATGGTATTTTTGTCGTCTTTTGCAGACACTCCAAAAAAATGAAGGGTCATAAATTCTGATAAAAGTGCCCATGCATACTGGGTCCTCTCCCTTCCAGTTGCATTTTAACATTAAATGCTTTAATGAAGACTTGTTGCAAAGTAGCACTCTGTAAATACAAATGATGGTTTTTAGTAATTATGTTCCCAAGGGGCCTTCCTCATTCCTCTGCCTCAGTATATTTTACTGATTGATTCTAAACTCCGGCAAAGTTGGCAGGCATTTTGTAGATGTCACGCTTGATGGAAAACCACCAGGATCCATTGGGAACTACAGGTAACCCTCAACAGAGAAGAGCCTTTGTCTCTCATCCTAGTGAGCTTGTTTGCTCACCGGATGACTTCGTGCCAGAGGACTGTGGCTCATTTTTTATTTGCAGTTCTTCACCTCCAGCCTGAGAAGCCCAGCCTTGGACCGTGTCCCCTCCCCACCACCCCAACTCAGGGCTGTCAGGAGGATTAATGGGAGTATGACTCCGAAGTCCTTAAAAGCGTGAAATAAATAAATGCTGTTTTTAATACCGAGCTGATCACTTCAGCGTAACTGCTTTTATTGGAGAATGGGTAAGTTATGGCTTCATTACTAATCTGTTGTCTTCTGCACTTTATCGGTCAATAGAAATAGACAATAAAAGCAGAGCTGCATACGGAGAGAGATGGGGCAAGCGGCTCGATATTTTGTTATGGCACCAGCCCTGGGCTACCCGCTGCTATTTCCACAATCTTTTTATTCTCAGACCAAGATGCCATTTTAGGATCACATGCCGCTCTTCCCCTCTGCCAGAATGACTCCCGTCTGCCTTTTGCATCCTCTGAAACACTCAGAAGCAAACTTGCAGCAGGAATCCATGGTTTCAATTCCCAAAGTGACAAAGTTGCAGCCAAGAATAATGACCTGGCTGATATTTCAAGGGTGGAAAAGTCATTCCATCATAGGTGGTGCATTGAAGCCATTGCACTGAATGGGGAAGGATCATCCAGCTGTTACTGAAATTGCTGGTGAAAATAACATGTCAGTTACCCCTGCCAGCTGGGCAAAGAGGCACCTTATAAAGGGGTGTCCTCCTTTTATAATTAGCAGTGGGAGAGCAACTGTCCCTCTTTACCCCAGCATGGAGTCTGCTCCAGTGATTATCTCCTCTGCATCACTTTTTTAGATTGTGAACCCTTTAGGGACAGGGAACTAGTTATTTATTTGTTTATACTTTTTTACCCAGAGGGTAATTAAGCTATGGAACTCCTTGCCACAGGAGGTGGTGATGGCATCTGGCCTAGGTGCCTTTAAAAGGGGACCGTACAGATTTCTGGAGAAAAAGTCCATTGTGGGCTATAGGCCATGATGGGTTGGGCAACCTCCTTACATTAATAGTAGGCTACTTCAAAATGCCCGGTGCAAGGGAGTGGCAACAGGATGCAAGCATCTATTGTACTCCCTTAGGCTCCTTGTGGGCCAATGTGAGATACAGGAAGCTGGACTAGATGGGTCTTTTACCTGATCCAGTGTGGCTCTTCTTATGTTCTTATGTTCTTATCTTTGTATACTGCTTTGCAATAAAATGACATTGTATTGAAAAGCAGTATATTATTACTATTACTATTATTAAGAACTAGCCTTTTGTTACCCAGCGTTGCCCGGGGGACAAAGTATCCCCAGCTTCTATTAGGAAAAGGAATGAATACAGGGACAGAATCAAGCAAAGGAGCGTAATGAAATTGTCACACTCACTGAACACTGTCTGCAGGTCCTGTGGTAGGATAGCACCGACGTGTGAGAAACAGGAAGAGGTGGCCAGTTAGCCCTCTGGAAATAGGTCCCTCTCAGATCCGACTGGGTGTTGGAACTATCTGGATCATGCTCTTTCCAGCCTGGGCCACTCAGGCAGTGCAAAGC
>JAJKFI010000079.1:2181923-2205583 GCA_029204185.1 Lerista edwardsae
TGCCCCTTTTCTCTCCTTGGACTTGCACCACTTATATAACTGGTCTGTGGAGACCCTTGGCAATCACATGGAGGATTAAGAGAAAACATTTTCCCTTGCCACTCCCAAACCTTCCGATTGCCCCCCCGTCCTCCATTTTATAATGGACTACTTGTTTTGGTGTGCCTGCATGTTATAGTGGGTAGGGAGAGGATAGGATTGGGCTGTAAAGAGTGGGAGGCAAGCGATGCACCCTTCCCCAAGCTCCTTCCCCAACATGTTCAAGCAAGACTATGGGACTATTTGCACCTTGGATTGCAAATACCTAAGGTGGCAAGGCAGACGTGTGCGGATTTTTGTGTGTCTGCGCATGAACTGTCCGTGTGTTCATTTGAAAGGTGAACTTAGGGACTTGGACTTCTCAAGTGTAGAGCATGGATTGCATGTACTGCTGGATGCCTGCGGAACATCAGGTATGTATAACTCAGAATCTATGTACATTTGGTCCAGAATCTATGTACATTTGGATGCCGGTTGTACACGTGTATGATATAATGTTTGAATTGTCGTTGGGCTCTCAAAAGTGCTCAAGTGTGTCCCTGCTTGCATCTGCAAAATAAGAGTTGGTGGTAATGCCTAGTGGGTTCATGGTTAATGTGCGACTGAATGAGGATCTTTCCAGAGGGCCTTCTTACCAACTATATAGCCTTACGTTTTCAGATTATGTTGTAGGGTGCATACGTATGCGTCTCTGCATGTTTTCCTAAAACATGCCATCCCTGGCAATTGATTGCTTTAATTTCTTCAGATTGACTTCATTAGACTGTGCAGTTTGCATCTGTATAAAATATGATGGTTTATGCACCCAAATGAGCACAATTATCATAATATAGCTGCTATAACTGTCCTAAGCTTCTGGGAAGGTAAAAGACTTCCGAGATAATTAGCGCCCAAAAAAAAAAAGAAAGGAATTGGCACAAATGCTGAGTACCACATATGAAGGGAACATTTGCCAGCACTGGAATGGTTTGAACGACTCAGCAGAAAAAAAAAAGTTCTTTCCAAACCCGCACAGAAATATTCTTTTGTTATAGTAGCGCTGGAGGCGGAGGGGCCAGAAATGCATCAATTCCAAACTGAGTAGCATTTCAGAATCTCAAATCATGTTTGCAATGTCACTTTTGAAGGCCACTTCAGTGACAGTCCTTGTGACAGATATTAAACCAGCTGTGGCACATCGGTGTGCTGTGGATGGTCCACAGGGTAGCCGTGGGAGTTTGGTGGAGGGTCATTTATTAGTACGGCCATTGGGGGATGGCCCAATGTGTGCCACACCTTCTAAAACAAGCCTTGATCATGGCAAGCCTTGATCATGTTAGCACCTTGTCGGTGTTCTGTGAGATGAAAAAGGTTGAAAATTGTTGTATTAAACCAATGACATTCAGCAACACCTTGCCAAATGCTTGTCTACTGGGTGGTTGTGGGAGGAGAGAGTCTCTCTCAGCCAAATCTACTCTGCAGGGTTGTTGTAAGGATAAATGGGAAAGCAGGGGAAATAATACTTAGAATTTGTATGGTGCTTGTGAGAGTGCAAAACTCTTTCTACGCCCCCCCCCTTTCTTCAAGCAGAGCCATCACACACACAAAACACATACAACACATACAACCTGCACAGAATATGGCGATCAGGCTCTGACTTCCTCACCTTCCTTGCGAGGCCCCTTTAAACAATTCAGGAAGTCCAGAATGTGCTGGGAGCACTTCCAGTGTCTTACACTTCCTGTTTTATTTAACTTGCAAAAAAGGAGCAGGGTCAGGGTACAGGGGGATGAGTCACAGCTTTCGGACCTCCTTTCAACTGGCTTTAATTGAGCAGGAAATAAAATGGATCAGAGTCTGTTTGTGGTGAGGTGGAGGGAAGTAGCAGCAGCCCATCACAGTCTGCAATTCATCACTTGACAAAAGTTGCATCATTCACATTTTGGATGGACCAGCATCAATGTGCAGCTGTAATGTGAAGGAGGAAAAGAAGATGTAGTTTGCCACAAACTACAGCTACAACACTCTACACAATGTAAATTTTAAAAAAATGATGGCGAATTCTTCGGAATTTTGGAAACAAGACCTAGCAATTGAGACCTCCAGAATTCAGGAAGAAGTGCTGAATGACTGTGCCTTAGAGCAGCTAGTCATGGAGCCCACCAGAAGACAGGTGACTCTGGATTTAATATTGTGTGGAACTCAGGACCTAGTTAGGGATGTAAGTGTTACTGAGCCATTGGGGAACTGTGACCATGCTGCGATTGGTTTTGCCATGCATGTCCAGGAAAGAGTGCAGAGCAAATCTGACACAAGAACCCTTGACTTTCGAAGGGCAGACTTCCCTCAGATGAGGAGGCTAGTTAGGAAGAAATTGAAAGGGAAGGTAAAAAGAGTCCAATCCCTCCAGGCTGCATGGAGGCTGTTTAAAATAACAGTAGTAGAGGCCCAGCGGAAGTGTATACCACAAAGAAAGAAGGGTTCGACAAGGTCCAGGAGGGTGCCTGCATGGCTGACAAACAAAGTTAGAGAAGCTGTAAAGAGCAAGGAAGCTTCTTTCTGTAAATGGAAGTCTTGCCCCAGTGAGGAGAATAAAAAACAACATAAGCTCTGGCAAAAGACAAGTAAGAAGGTGATACGGGAGGCCAAGAAAGCGTTTGAGGAACGCATGACTAGCAACATAAAGGGGAATAATAAAAGCTTCTTCAAATATGTTAGAAGGAGGAAACCTGCCAGAGAGGTGGTTGGCCTGTGGGATGGTGAGGGAGGGAAAGAGGAGATAAAAGGGAACTTGGAGATTGCAGAGAAATTAAATGAATTATTTGCATCCGTCTTCACAGCAGAAGAACTTGGGCAGATATCGCAGCCCGAACAGCCCTGCCTAACTAAGGAATTAAATCAGATAATGGTTAATAAAGAAGATGTTTTGGATCAAATTGATACATTACATATAAATAAATCACCAGGCCCAGATAGTATACACCCAAGACTTATTAAGGAACTAAAGAATGAAGTTGCTGACCTCTTAACTAGAGTACTAGAGGTGCCAGAGGACTGGAGGATAGCCAATGTCACGCCAATCTTTAAAAAAGGGAGAAGGGGGGACCCTGGAAACTACAGGCCGGTCAGCTTAACGTCTGTTCCGGGTAAGATGGTGGAAAGCCTCATCAAAGATAAAATCCTAAAACACGTAGAGGAACAAGTACTGCTAAAAGAAAGTCAGCATGGCTTCTGTAAGGGTAAGTCTTGCCTCACGAACCTTTTGGAATTCTTCAAAAAGGTCAACAGGCATGTGGATGTGGGTGAACCTGTGGATATCATATACCTGGATTTTCATAGGTGTTTGACACAGTCCCCCAATAAAGGCTGCTGAAAAAATTTCACAGTCAGGGAATAAGATTCAGAATTGGGCCAGGAAACAGAGAGTGGGGGTCAATGGGCAATTTTCACAATTGAGAGAGGTGAAAAGCGGAATGCCGAAGGGGTGTGTCTTGGGGCCAGTGCTTTTCAACTTGTTCATAAATGACTTGGAGACAGGGATAAGCAGCGAGGTGGCCAAGTTTGCGGATGACACAAAACTTTTCCTGATGGTGAAAACTAGAAGGGTTTGTGAAGAGCTTCAGAAGGATCTTTCCAAGTTGGGGGAATGGGCAGCAAAATGGCAGATGCGTTTCAATGTAGACAAGTGTAAAGTGATGCACATTGGGGCAAAGAACCATAACTTCACCTATAGTCTAATGGGTTCTGAGCTGTCTGTGATGACTCAACAGAGAGATCCTGGGGTGCTGGTGGACAATTCAATGAAGGTATCGACTCAGTGTGCAGCAGCAATTAAGAAGGCCAATTCCATGCTTGGGGTAATTAAAAAGGGGGTTGAGAATAAAACAAATGCCATTGTACAAATCAATAGTAAGGCCACACCTGGAATATTGTGTCCAGTTCTGGTCGCCGCACCTCAAAAAGGACATAGTGGAGTTGGAAAAGGTGCAGAAGAGAGCGACGAAAATGATTACGGGGCTGGGGCACCTCCCTTATGAAGAAAGACTGCAGCGTCTGGGGCTCTTCAGTCTAGAAAAAAGGCACCTGAGGGGGACATGATTGAGACATACAAAATAATGCATGGAAGGGATAGAGTCGATAGAGGGATATTCTTTTCCCTCTCTCGAAACACCAGAACCAGGGGACATCCACTAAAACTGAAGGTGGGGAGAGTTAAAACAGATAAAAGGAAATACTTTTTTACCCAGCGGGTAGTTAATCTGTGGAACTCTTTGCCACAGGAGGTGGTGATGACGAATGTCCTAGATGCCTTTAAGAGGGGATTGGACAGATTTCTAGAAGAAAAGTCCACCATGGGCTATAGGCCATGATGGGTTGTTCAACCTCCTTACATTAGTAGTAGCGACTTCAGAGTACCAAGTGCAAGGGAGTGGCAGCAGGATGCAAGCATCTTGTTGTCTCGTGCCTCCCTGGGGCACTTGGTGGGCTGCTGTGAGATACAGGAAGTTGGACTAGATGATCCTTTGGCCTGATCCAGCAGTGCTCTTCTTATGTTCTTAAGTGTGGATAAGGCAAGCGACTAAACCATCCCTCATTCCCACTCAGAAAAAATTCACATGTCACAGAAGAGGCTAGACATTTTCATGTGGAACCTTTAACCTGGTGTGCAACCCTCCTTCTAACTATCAGCGAAGGGACGTGTCTACCAAGTCTGCTTGGTTTTTTACTCCCAGACAGGAAGGATTGTACCATACAGTGCATTTGAAAACACTTTTTGTCCAAGACGTCTCCTGTTAATGGAAGTAGCTTCATTTCCTCACTCACACACCCTCTGAGGTGATGTATGATGCATGGAAGATAATTACTGATGGAGGCGCGAAGTATAACTGATCGGGGCGATGATTTATCAAGCTGAGACAGCCTGCTCTTAACGGAGATGAGACGCATTTGGTGGCCAGCCACTCTGTTAGATCTATGTCTCTTTTCATCCTTTTCCGCCAGCACCTACCCAGGGCTTGCAAACATGACTTTCTTTTATTGTTGGTGTTTTTTCTTCCTTCCTTAAAAAAAAAATGTAGTCCAGCATGTGCATCTCATGCCAGTACAGAGGAAATGTCTCCCCTCTGATATGCATCATGGTGCTGTCACTCGGCCTTTGCCTGATTCGGTTCCTTGCAATTACTGTCATGCGCTTGTCCCATTTGTAAATGCTGGGCGGGTGCCAAACTCCCACCTGTATGCTTATTGCAGCTATTCAACATGGATCACCTCCTGAAACCATTAATCCCTGAATGTAAAAAGCTGGAATCCACCTTTCAGGTTTATGGATGGGCCAGTCACATTCACGATATCTTTTCAACATCATGTCTTTTTTTCTTTAAGAAAAACAGAGTTTTTAAATATAGATGGGAGCTCAGTGCCTGCAGGCGTTCCATACCAGAGCACCCCACGGAATGAAGGAATCCGCAGATACTGGGATTCACATTTAAATGCCTTTAAAACAAAGAGATACTATTGTTTTTATTGTTTTTTATTGTTTTGTTTTGAAAATTGGGGCCCCTACATGGGAGGAGCAAGGAACCCCTGTGCGACTTGGAAGTGCATCTTTTCGTCCTAAAAATAGCATGGGAGGCTTGGAAAGGATGCAGTATTGCGAACAAGTGGTAGAAGACAATTCGTTACTACAGACAGTTGTTCTAGTAACAGAGCTGCAAAAACCAGAAGAGATTTTTCAGTGATTTTCAACAGCTGTGCTCCAAACTTCCATGGCACACCTGCGGACCTTTCAGGGCACACCAGTGTGCTGCGGGACATCAGTTGAAAATATCTGGTTTCAACTCTAAGTCTCTGACGTCACCCCTGGGTTCAAATGGAGTGGTTCAGTCATCAGGAACATGGCTGAAGTGCCAAGGCATGAGCTTTAAACTGTGAACCACCTCAAGTGTCAGGGTAGAAAAGCTGCATGTAAATCTAAGAAACGTGCGCATCAAATGACAAAAATCAGTTTGAGCCCCATCACTAGGAATTTACTTGCAGTCTGAGTGCAAAGTGATGGGAAAAACTATCACTCTTCTGTTTCTTGACCTTTTCCCTCTTTGGCCTGCAAAGAGTAACAAATAGAAGCAGAGAAATGCCACTATCACCTCCAGTACACACACACACACACACACACACACACACACACACACACACACACCTTCCATGAGAAATATCACCCCCCGCTTTATTCAGCGGTCCAGCCATGCATTTTATGGGCATTCCATCATGAATGCCACTGCTGCAATGCAATTCTCCAGAGGGACTGTGCAACTGGAATGAAGAGGGGCGGACATAATGGGCCTGACACCGTTCGAAAGGGAGCCGTTCCCGCGAAGGTAATGAGCTCCAAGGATATGTTAATGTTCTTGTAAGAAATTAGAGTGGCAAAACAAAGTCGCGTTTGTGTCTTTGGAAAGGAGTTGGAATTTTCCCAGGACAGACGCTGACGGGGAGGAGGTGGAGACGGGAGAAGCAAAGTCAGGAAGTGAGACTGACAGGACAGATCATTATACGCCATGCCTGGCCCCTCGCTCAGAGCCAATCCAGGTGATTAATGAATTTCGGGTGTATGTGATATAGATCTCAAGTAATAGCAACAAGGGAATGTATTTTAGAATGTGGTACTGGCAGCCGCATTGATGCACCACTGTGCCAAGGGCCAAAGTACACATGTTTAACTGGAGGGTGTGTTCTTTTTCTTGTGCAAAACATGGCTGCAGAAATTGCCATTCATTATGGAAGATGAGTGCAGGGAGGGTGGATAGCTTAACGCTTTTTGTCTTAACCATTTGTTTGCTGCTCCATGTGTGGTTGGCTATTCAGTGACCCCAAGTCACCACCGAGGACAGCAGTCTGGGATTAGCTCAGTGGTTCTCAAGGTTTATTGACTGGCGGCTCCCTTGACCTACTGGGTCATTGGCTGCCGCTCCCCTTTAGGGCTACAATCCTCTACACTCAGTGGCGGATCTAGGGGGCAGGGGGGCACGAGCCGTCTTGGGGCCATCTAGGGGGACGCCAGTGGCCCCCACAACATTGTGCAGGTAAACCTGGGCTCCATGGAGCCCAGGTCTACCCGGGGCTGCTTCTGGTGGGTAGACCTGGGCTCCCATGGGGGCGCACTTCTATTGGGTGCCCCGGGCGCCATTTTGACTAGGTCCGCCCCTGTCTACCCACAGGGGGGTTAGTAAGGGTTCCACGGCTCCCCTGATTGGTTCCTGTTGCTCCATGGGGAGCCATGGCTCACATTTTGGGAACCACTGGATTAGCTGATCACCAGAGCGTCAGCCATCACCAGGTAAGTCAGCATCTTACCTGATTGGCCATTGGTGGGAGACTTTGGCTTCCTCCAGACTGATTGTGTGGTGTTGAGCCAGGTGGTCACAACATTAGATATAATAGAGGGCACAGATTAGGAATAGGGAACTTGGTTGCATTCTGATTGGGCAAAGAACTGGATTGGGCAAAGGGGGTTGAGAACAGACCTCCAGAGATTGCTTTGCTAGTCCAAAGGAGACTAGCTTGTTCAAGGGTTGTAAAGGCTGCTTTGTTTGGGGGGAGGCAATGCAATCCAGACCTTCCTTGAGCCCTTTCCAAAGTTGATATGATACCAAAGCCTAGATGCTTTTTGATTATCTTGAATTTGGAGTTAGAATAAGAACACTCATATGGAGGACCAGGCAATGGTTGACTTTCTTCTCCAAGGCAGGAAACCCACACAGAAAGAGGGTCAGAGTGGTAGGCTAAGACCCACTTCAGGCTCTACAAATTAATAAATTGTGGCCCATTTTAACGCCTTCTACTTGTCTCATGTCTTCACTGAGGGAATGTTAGCAGTTGTATATTCTTTTCCTCATTGACTATATCACCACTTTCCCTGCCTTTCTCCTATCATCCCCCTTGGTTCTAGATTGTGAGGCCCTTGGGGCAAGGATCTGCCCTCTTGTGTGTTGTAAAGTACCGTGTTTGTTTATGGCCCTAGATCAATTACAAATATATAACACAGCATTGCTTGGCTATGCATTTTGAGATAACATTGCAGCCTTTAAATGGTGCCTCTGGGAAGGAAGGTTCACTCTACCCAGAAGAAAAAAAAAACTGATATGCGCCTCCCCATTTTGCCACCGAAATGAGGCCAACAAGAAGGCGGTCGTTTTGGTTCAGCCATACATGGCATTGTCTTGGATGCCAGATTGGGGCATCCAAGAAAGGGAAATCAAGACACAGGGGTTTCTCTAATTTCCTATAAGCATCAGTGTGCATGTGCTCATTCGGTAAGAAGTTGACTAGCGCTTTGCTCCCAATAGACTTGAATACGCTGTTTCTGGCTTCCCTCATGAAGCCAGACTTGCACCTTCATTGTGGGTTGCAAGGGCAATAACAGCTTGCCTTGAACCCTCTCGAGAACCATCAGGCAAATCCATCTCCATCATGCAAATGAGGGTTTGGAACCACTTTCTGGGCAGAAAAATAGCGATGGTCTGGCAAGGCACAGACCCCCTTTCAGTGAAAGAGGTCTTTCGCTTTAGGGTCTTGTTAATGCCACCCTGCTTGAAAAAGCTTTGCGCACTTAGTCATACTTTTTTGTGTAAATATCATGGTAGAAAGACGTGACATTTTCTGGACTGCTCTTCACTGTTAATAAAAGATTCCAAGAACAGAGTGACCTTTTCACAAAGGATTTGTAAATGCCAAAAACTGCATTTAAAACTCTCTCTCTCTCTCTCTCTCTCTCTCTCTCTCTCTCTCTCTCTCTCATAGTCATGCAGTAGCTTCATGACTTGATTTGCGTTTGTTCAATAGGGGATTCACTTCATTCCCACTCTGTTCTTGTTCATTTTCTGCAAGCTAACAACGACAGCAGCAAATTCAATCAATGATGATGGGTGGATAGATTGATGGCACTCAGATTTTCTAGTTCCATATAACCTACTAATGTTTCCAAGTTGGAAGAGATCTTCCATTGTTCCCTTCCTTCTTTTCCACCATGCATGCACATTTGGCCAGATATCTTGGTCCCTTCCTAGCTTTTCTCCCACTTCTATGTAACTAAGGGTGCAATCCTAAACTGAGTTAGGCCGGCATAAGATAAACCAGCAATGTTTGGCCAGCACAAGGGACACCATAAAGTATGTTTGGACCACTCTCGGAGTCAGAGAGGCCAGCACCCAGACGTGAGCCATCCTCCCTGACTCCGAGAGTAGTCCAAAAACGCTTTATGGTGGCCATTGTGCTGGCCAAACTACGTTGGCTGAGCTTATGCCGGCCTAACTCCAGTTTAGAACTGCACTCTAATACTGTTGTAAACATTGCAAAAAAATGCAAAAAAAAAAAATTAACTTGATTGCTTATTTGCATAAAGATTCTTTTTGTGTTATATTTAACCAACACATAGAACTGAATGTGTGCATTGGAAAAATGCACTCATTTTATTAATTCACATATTTAGTTTCCATCTCACTGTTGAATCCTGTAGAATCCCAAAGATTCAAACCATAAAATTATCCATCCATGTATTTATATCCCACCTTTTGACTTCTGAAAGGCCCCCAAGGCAGCTTACAACACACTTACTGCACTTACAAAGTGCAGTAAAATAATACAATCCTCCAGCCACTGGTGGTCTCTATCGGAGCCAGTGTTATAAACACCCTCTAGCCTGGGCATGCCTTCTTCTTTTCTCCCTTAGGGGCTCACGAGTTGCTTCTTACAGTTACATTGCTTCTGCCATGATATCCTGCCACGTCAGCTTCTTAGCGCATGACTCCTACTCTGTCTTCCTAGCAGGCAGCTCACCAGCTGCCTCAGGGACCTTGCCCTGTGTTGGCTGGCTGCATGGAGAGTGATTAGCCAAATGTATCCTGAGCTCACTTCCAATTTCAGAATCAGGGCACAATCCTAAATTGAGTTAGGCCGGCATAAGCTAAACCAGCAATGTTTGGCCAGCACAAGGGCCACCATAAAGTATGCTTGGACCACTGCTGGAGTCAGAGAGGTCAGCACACAGCCGTTTGCTATCCTCCTTGACTCTGAGAATGGTCCAAACACGCTGTATGGTGGTCCTTGTGCAGGCCAAACTTTGTTAGTTTAGCTTATGCCGGCCTAACTCCAGTTTAGGATTGCGCTCTCAGTTGTGAAAGGATTAAACCACCAGAACAGGCCAAGCCTATGCTAGCTATCGGCACCATGTTACAGCGGAGCCAAAATGGCCGCCGCTGTATCTTGCTGGGCTAGCAAGTCAACCAAAGGTCTCCTTCAGGTAAGAGAACGTCAGTTCTCCCTAAACCCCTATTGGTCTACTAAAATCTACATCAGCTAGTGCAGATTTGAGTAGCCCGTGTAGGGCTTTCGAACGTGGGAGAAGACTAGGAGTTGGCTGCAGCCTCTGCTGCTGTCCCCACCTCCTTGTAGGCCTGAACTGCCCCACAGGTTGCCCTCCCCACACTGCCCCACAGGCTTTGGCTCCCTCCTCTCTCCCATTCTGGGGCAAACCAGGGAAGGCACTTCCATGTGACCTGGAACTGGGCTTTTCAATGCTAAAAAAAAAAAAAAAAAGCTCCAGAAAAAGCTATTTGGCCAGAAAAAAGGTAGAAATACTCCACTGTCTAATTGCTAAAACATGTTTCTGCCCATTTTTGTCGGAAGTTTGTCTAATAGCACACTCTATGGTAAAATGCTCCCTCCTCCCGTATTGTTTGGGGAGGACCCATAGCTCAGTGGTACAGCAGGGATTTGTATGCAAAGGTCCCAGGTTCTAATCACTGGCAACTCCAGATAGGACTGAGAAAAGTCCCTTGTCTGAACCCACAGAAAATAAGTGTCAGCAATACAGAGCTGCATGGATCAATGGCCTGGCTCTGGGTAAGGTAGCTTCCTATGTTGCACTTCCTACATTGCACTTCCTATCTCACCTGTAGATGGTTCCAGAGGGAAATCAGATTGAACAGTGCCGTTCAATCTCAACTTGATTGTTCCTCATTCACAGAATCCCCCCCCCAACCCGCGCGCGCTGCTGAGCTGACGTTACAGGAGAGAGATGGTTTTATAGGTCCCGTTCTGTTCATTTGATTCCGAGGATCATTAAGACTCAGACACAGTTTTAATTAATGTGTCACATAAACAGGCCTGCTTTCCCTTCCATGTGGGAAAGAATGAGCCCTTGTCTGCATCTTTCCGGCTGGCAGACGTAAATCACCCTGATTAGCCATGTCATCCAGAACATTCAGAAAGCCTTGTCAATCTCACTGCGTTGATTTGGGTCTCTGACACAATGCAACATGGCTGCAGGTTGGAATGTGGCAGGCAGAAATCACCAGCATGCTGCCAGTCCATCCATGACGCCACATGAAACTGGATGCATCAAAGGAAATTTGCAGAGAGTCCAAGGGGGTGTGTGAACTCTGGGTGCCTTTTATTCCCCGTCTGCCACCACTGTCTCCCTCTAACCTGCCACCAATGCAAACCGCAAGTATTTGCTTCCTGCAGACTCAGACGACAAACAGATCTCATTCCCCTCCTTACCATGATCCTCATGCGCAGCCGCAAAATCCAGAAGTGTGGGGATTCCAGTTTCATTTCCAGGGACAGCGCAAATGCACTGACATGAGCCATCCTCCCTGACTCCGAGTGGTTCGAATGCGCTTTAGGGTAGCTTTTGTGCTGGCTAAGCTTTGCTAGCCTAACTGTGCTGGTCTAACTCCAGGTTCGGATTGTGCTCAGAGCTAGCTGTGTTCCGACACATTGCTCAGACCTGATTTCCCCAAGAGAACTTCACCCTCTCCCCCCCCAAGTCTGAATTTCTGCTATTCAAATCAAGAGAACGTGGCAACTGTATTCGCAAAATTGAGAAGAGATTAATTTGGCTGTTTTACTGGATTCAGTTGGAATATAAAGGCAAGTGTTTGTTGTTTTTTCTTCCTGGAAATTGTAATACATACAAACGCGGTCAAATCAGGAAACGTTTTGTCTCCATAAATAGGGAACTATTGCCAGATGTTCAGTGGGGGAAGAATATCATGAATGCACTGCCAAGTTACCAGGGGTCTGGCCAGCTGCTTTGCATTTTGCAGGTGCCTTCATCACAGTCCACTTCGTAAATGACATCCATTGGAATTGGACGTATTTTGGCCCAATACTATCCTGGGCCTGCACAGGTGGCTGTGCTGGCTCATGGTGTCACAAAAGTGCCATAAAGGGTTAATTTCAGGCACACTGGCAGGAAGGGTTGAGCTTTCCAGCTCGCACTAGCATCTGCAGGAATGCCTGCTGGACCAGGTACTGTAAGTCTGGTGGAGGGGCAGGGTGTGGACAGATTGGGCCCAGGATGGGGCAAAATTGGTAGTGTTGGCATATGTCATATCTTACCCACCTTCCAGAGCCTCATCCCCTGACAAGGATCAACCCGGACTTGGGCCAGCTATACAGCTGGTGCAGGTCTGAGTTGACCCATTGCAGCTGCTGGGGCTTACCCCCGGGCAAGGAGACAAATGTCCCCTTACCTTGCCTCCAGCAGCCGAAATTCCCTTGTGGAATGCAGCATAGCCCACACCAGTGCCGCTGCATCATCACACAGTAATTTAATTAAGATTGGGCTGTCAGGAAGCTTCCTTGCATGTAATTTACATATTAAATCTTCTTATCCTTGTTTGCATCTAACAACTCCAATTCTAAAGAGAAACAAGATGTGCTGGAACCACACAAGTGAAACGGTCTCTTCTAAGAGCACGGAAGGAGGAGATGTAGACTGATGGTTGAGCTGCCAGTTCTTCCTTGAAGCTAAGCAAGAGATTCCGTGGTCTTGTTCTTGGGTGGGAGACAGAATGCCAGGCTATAACAAGCTGCTGTATCCATTGTGGCAGGATGGAGGTGCTGATGAGTTGATTAGTCACTGCAGGTGAGAGTTGCGGGGACACGTGAAAGAAGGCCAGCTGGCAAAAGAACAGAGTGCCACCTTGAGAACCTGTCCGGGCTTGATTTAGGATTGCCTGCTGAAGCTCGATGGCATGCAGCCAGAGGAGAAAGCCACACTGTTAAGGATACATCTGGGACTCAGTGAATCACAGAATACTGTATATTTGTAAAAAAAAAAAATTGAAAAATGGTGGTTTAGACTAGCCTGCTCATGTAAGCCTAGGCATTTGCTTTGGCATGAGAAAGGTGGGCTATAAATGTTTCAAATAAATAAATAAGCATGGGGCTTGAATTTGGGGGGAGAATAAGCCCTTCTTCCTGGCTTAGCTGCTTCCAACACACAAGTTTGGTGGGGGTAGGTGGCACTTTCCCTAGCGGCTAGCAGTCCCCTTTCTTCCCCAAAATACCTGCATGAATACACCAGTTCACAACATGCTGCAATTCCAGATGGGAAAAATGATCCGGTTGTCACGAATGGCGTGTTGCATTGTTTGGTACATCGAGACATTGCAGTTTAGATTAATTATCGGTCTTGGATTGCTGTTGACATTTGTGTTAATAAGAGAAGAATAAAACTTAGATTTGTCAGTCTTTGATGCAATCCACTCTGCGCATAGTATGTATGGAGAGGAGATAAAATTGACAGAGTGACATTCAAGATCTTGTTCTAGGAGCTTTTTTATGCTGATTTGTCTTTTTTATATGTCAGCAATGGTTTTCCAAGGAAGATTATGATCACTACGATCATCAGCATTATTATTTTTTATCATTCTTAAGCAGGCCCAGGGGGGGTTGCATCAGAGTGGGAAAGGAACGAACAGGCCCCTGTTCAAAAAGGTTCATGATCTAAAAACAGAATGGAATCATTTTTAATGGCACAGTCCCAACCTGGAGTTAGGCCGGCTGGCACAATTAGGCCAGCAAAGTTTGGCTGGCACAAGGAACACCGTAAAGCGGGTTTGGACCACTCTCGCAGTCAGGGAGGATGGACACATCTGTGTGCTGGCCTCTCTGACTCCCAGAGTGTTCCAAACGTATTTTACGGTGTCCCTTGGCCGAACTGTGCTGGCCCAACTCCAGGTTAGAATTGCACTCTAAAGCTATGTGCAAAGGTATCTAGTTATAATACCCTTTTCTCTTTGTGTTCAGTCAATTAAGGACGGCTATCTGATCTATGTGTGGACCTATTATATAGACATTGTATAATCTTAAACAAATATATATCTATATAAACATATGAAAAGCCTCCTGGATCAAAGTGGAGTCCTATCTAGCCCATGTTTTGGTTCCCTTCCAGTGCAATCCTAACCCTGCCCCGAACCAGCATAGGTCCTTTGTGCTGGCTCCCGAGTTTTGCAAATGTGCCGTAAAGCACGTTCGTGGCCGCTCTGAGGGAAGCTGAGCCAGCGCATGGATGTGCACTGGCTTAGCAACACTGGATCAGAACCATACACAATATCTGAAATGTGGTTGCACCCTAGATTTGTTTAGGGCAACATAATATGAGCAATCGCATTCTCGGCCCCTTTCCCAATCCTACAGTTTCTATTGTTCCGTATAGATTGAATTAACAAAGTTATAGCTACAAAGCGTTGTAAGGTATATAAAGATATAGTCATGACTAAACCCCATTCAAAATCAATATCAAGAAACCATGTTAATCATGACAAATGTCTCATCAGTTCAATGGAACAATCATGACTAACTTCTGCTGGGCACAAGACAAGGTCCATTTCCTGCCCATTGTTGCACTGGCCTTTTTGGGTTCAACGGCAAACTAAGGTTTGGATCTCTCTCGATCGCTCCCTTTCTTTTTTTCCAGCTGCATGCCAAATTGCAAAGACAGGGGTTAATTTGTACTTACACCATGAAAAGGCCAAGTGCTTCATTTATATTCCAGCGGGAGCGTTTAATTAACTTTCTTTCTTTTTTCCTTTGTAGCCAGGCCTCTGTTCTCTTCCTTAAAGCAGATAATAAGCTGTCCATCTACATAACCACTGGACTGACACAAATCGTGATGGATGGGGTAGGGTGGGGGGGGGGAGATGTTGACCTAGGTGGGGAGGAGGGAAAGAGACACAGAGAGGGAGAAACTGCAGACCATGTTCTTTAAGCCAACTAGCGCACGTTTGTCCCCTTCCTATTTCCCTTTCCATTTAAATATGAAATGCGTAAGGAATGGCAATAATCTATGGTTTTCTGAGGAAGTATTATCCCCACAATACGCAGGCCTCGTGACCGTGTACGTACAGTCTCCCAAAATTCGAGATTCGGCAAAAACGTTTGAGAGTTAAGCTTCCCACGTGAATGGGAAACAGCCTCCTTGGCCCTGATAAGGTCAATTTGAACGCTTGAATTGTATTCAATTGCTGCCAAGGAAGCCTGTTCATTAAGGACAAAGAACGGCATTGATTTGCATGCCTTAAGCATCACCAATTTCTTGCTATTAAGAAAGCACGTTTTTGAGGTTGAAATAAGTGACTTGAGGTTCAAAATGCATGTTCTGGAGAGGTCTGTTCTGCTATCCTCACTTGGTTTTTTTTTTTTTTCTTTCTTCAAATTGAAATCAGCCTGAGTAGGGGGAAAATCTGAATGGAGGAGAGGTGAATAGATATATAGATGATGGTGCTTTGTTGAGCCTGGAGCCATCTGCTTCCATGAGCAATGACCCATCTCAAAGCCCGGCAGGCAGGATGTCCTCCGGTTTGGGAGAAAAGCTGGGATCGCATTTCTCCACCTCGGCTGACAAGGCATTGTCTCAGCAGCATGTGCAGCTTCCCAGTTGCTGCCGGATGCCAACACCATGGCAGGCTGTCTCCCCATGGACCCACCATTATGTCCGGGGGGGGGGCAAAGGCCCTGGGTGTGGTGCTCCTGGGGTGGGAGGAGGGAGGTTGGCGAGAGGCAAGCAATTTAGGCCTGCCCACCCCTGCCATCGTACAGGTTCAAAATAGCGTGGTGTGGGTGTGGAGTGGAGCGGTGCACAGGGGTGGGGAAACAGCAGAGGGGGTGGACCACATCTGTCCCTGGGCTGCCCATTGGCTGGGTCCACAACTGAAGTCAGCTCATGCCAGTGCAGGCTGAGTTTCCCCTCGCAGGTCCGATGCTGGAAAAGGGTTAAGCACATAGCAGCTTTCTCCACTCAAGACTCACACTTAGAGCCACAACTAGAGCGGAGTCTGAGGTGCACCTGCTCCAGGCGCCACACCACGAGGAGGTGGATGACAGCCCCTCAGGCTCCACCCTAGCCTGGCGGCTCCACGTTGGAGCCTGCACAGGAGAAGGAATGGGCGGCACCAAGAACCTGCAGCAGGTCCCCTTTCCACCGCGGAGAACCCAGAAGGGACGTCACATGAGATGATGTCACATGATGTAGCAATGTTACTGCCCTGAGCACTTGGGCAGTGCATTACACCTCTGCTTACGTTCCACATGGATTTTTCAGGTTTTGACAAAATGCACAGGAAGGAAAATGGAACTCAAGGTATGCTCTATCTCCATCAGTCCCGTCTCCCCCACTTCAGTCCTGGTACAAATAAGAACATACACAGCACATCATGAATGCAAACAACTCTCACCCTTCCCAGGAATTTTTTCCCCAATGCCATGGAAATAAAACCAGCCTCGTTCCCCCTGCAGACATTCCGTCCTTGTAATTTCAGATGTGTTTCTGTTTCTTTGTTTTATCTGCATGAACAGCCTAAATGGGTTTATAATTTGCCCGTGCTTCTGTTTTTATGATATCAGCCTTCCATCTGTTATTTTTATGGCTTATGCAACCATTCTCCTCTCGCTTCTGCCAGCGGCACCACTGTAAAACCGATGTTGCCTCCATCAAACTTATCGCCCCCTCTCCAAAAATATATTTTGCGCACAACAGCGGTAAGTGCAGCCTGGAGAGGGATTCATGGATCTTTCCGTAATAATGCAAGTTCTACTTTTCCGCCACTCGGCACATGGCTCCATAATCATTACAAATTAGGTAAACGGTACCGGATGGAGATGGAAGCCCCTGTGCAAAAAATTCAGGGGGTATCTTTTAGCCGACTTTCCACACACCATATGCTCTTTTCAAGATTAGCAGACCCAGCTCTCTGCTTGAGATGGATGCTCGATGGTGAGAGAGGAGATGGTCTTCCGGCAATGCAAAAGTGCTGGATTCAAATTAGATAGGTACATATCTTTTTGCAAGTAGATTTGAGCTTGAAAGATTGGCTTGGGGATTCTCTCTTCCACTCAACACTAGCAAGATGGCCAACCTTATGAAAACAGGTGAAGCTCCCACATATTAACAGCCCAATCCTCAGTAAGGCCGACATCGTAAGGCTGACATAACAGGGCTGTATCCTAAAGCCCATTAGGAGGCGGTGGCAGCAAAGTGCAGGCCAAGGGGAGGTTTTCCCCTTACACCCGCATAATCCCCAGTCATCCCAATGGGGCTGCTCGGATCTGCGCCTGCTGTTTTGCAGGCGCAGGTGCATGTGTGCAGAAGCGGCCCGAATTGGGGCCGCCGAGGCTGGGAACAGGATTTAGGATTTGGCACTACAGCCATCCTGCGTCACAACCCCTGACTCCACCCACTGCGCTGACCAGTTACACCCCCGGCACGCCTCTGGAACGCCCTTGGTGTGGCCCAGCACCGACCACACGCCACCGACGCTCGACTGGCACAAGACCGCCGCTGCTGGCAGTTGCAGTGGCGCCCAACTGTTGGCGCTGCTGCTTGCGACGGTCCAGCGCCATACCGCCAACGCTGATGCACTTGACGGCACGTTTAGCGTAGCACCGACCAAAGGGAGTATAGAATTACGCTCTAAATCAGCTTTAGGTTCCTTCTAACCCAAGGCTGCCTACCATGCCTGATTCTTCGAACTCTAGCATCTCAAGAGAGGGTTGGAAAAGATGGAAACACTGGAGAGCTGCTACCAGTCAGGGTAGGCAATACTGTGCCACACTGAATGGAAGCTGGACTCTGCAGACAGCAGTTATTTGCATAAATAACCACTCCACGAGTGGTAAAGGAATGTGTACCAACCTGAACTGCTGGAATAGAGAGACTGTCTTTTTTTCCCCCTTGTAGTAGTGCTTCTAATCCCATCAGTCTTGGGAGCTGAAACATGAGCATAAATTGCCACATGGGAACCTTTGGAATAAGTGGAAGGGCATAAATGGCTGATGCCTGGGACCAATAAACATGCACATAGTTCATTTAAAAAAAATGCATTAGAAGCACATGGGGCTAAGATGTCAATATTTAATTAACATTGCAACACACTTTGCAGGCCGATGAGGATAGTTTTACGAAATATGAGAACGGAATGCCAGGAACCTGTGGAACAATACGCAAGAGCCGGCCACCCCCCCCCCCCCCCCCCATCTCTCAAGTAGCTTCATACTCAAAGTGGAGTGGAGAGTAAGTATCTTGATTCCCAGTTATTTAGGGTGATAACCCAGCCTTTCAAGGCCATAACCAACACCTTGAATTGTGCCCGGAAAAATATTGGTAACCCATGACAAAGCAATAATGTCACATGACCATAACACCTGGCCATAGTCACAACTCTCACAGCTGCATTCTGGGCCAGTAGAAGGTTCCAGATGGTCTTCAAAATCAGTCTCAGTACAGCTTGTGGCAGTCATTCAATGCTGAGGTAGCCAACTCTCCAAGCCACGAATGGCTCTGGAGGCAAGGGGGAGGGGCCGCTTTACACAGAAGCTCAGGCACCTGCAAAACGTAGGGCTTCCTCCCTCTAGGAATGCCACTGCCACCACCTTCCTGCCAGAACCCCACCAGAATGGGAGGAGGCCTGTTCTATGCAAGGGGACCCCTTCACTGATCCTAACAGCTATGGAATAGCAGGGAATCGGCAGACTCTGAGCACTCTTCCTAAAGCCACCACCCAGGAAGGTGCTCAATTTAAGGAGGTGAAAGTTTCAGACATTCCAGCTTCAGCCTTTCCAAAATAATACCCAAGACCTTAGAAGCAGATGTATTGGTGAGGCCAAGTGGAAGCCCAAAGGCAAATAAAACCTCCATGTTCAGGAGCACCACTCCTCAAAATCCCAGTTGCTAGGAACATGCAACTAGAGACCACTCTTGCCCTCGTGCTCTGCCTGTGGACTTTAGGCCAATCTAGTTGGCTCCCAATTTCTGGACTAAATAGACCTTTGGTTTGCTGTAGCAAGACTTTGCTTATGTTCTTATAAATTCACTCTTTGGAGGAATCCCCCCAATAGCACTCCAAAATGCAGCAGTTCATGGAGAATACTTTCAATACTTGGCAACGCAACAGATGTCCACCAAGCACACATAGCCACAACTAGCTCAACAGTGACATGTGTGAACCAGCTTGAACTTTGGCTCACCTTCCAATAGCAAGAGAGACACTTTGCCAAGCCACTGTCGGCCCAGCATTAAATGTTCACACATTGTGTGCCAAAGCAGACATGATTTCTCTGTTGCACTTTGTACTTGAACTGTCGGTGTGTTAAAGGGACCCCCCGTATTAGTTAATCTCAGGGCCATCTGCTGAAAGTGCTGCATTTATTACCCCGAGTCTGGCTAATTTTGTTTTACTAAGTGTACACATGGCCAATCTTCATCATTTTAACTACAACACTCTATTAGCCATACCATGAAATTTAACAAGGTATGTCCTATACTAGGCTATAATGCTACAGCTGTGAAGACTAATTAGGGAGTGCTTGTTATTGTCCATTCAATTTGCTGCTCACAGATGTGGCAAGCCAAGAGCCAACCATTGCTGGGCTCATTGATGGATTGATTGCCCTTTAACGTGCATTAGGAAGTTGGCACAAGATGTTCTTTTCCCCCTAATGGGTTCTTTCAGGCTTTTCTTCTTCTTTGCTGTGACTGTTTGCTACAACTTCACTGGACGATTCAGCCCAGAGATCCGAACTGAGAATCTGAGGTGTGCTGACATTTACTAGATCCACAATTTTCAAACGGTGCGCTGCAGCATGTTGGTGTACCGCGAAAGATCATCAGGTACACCATGAGCGTTCGGAGCCCAGCGGTTGAAAATCACTGAAAAACTATTCCAGGTTCTGTGACTCTGCTTCTAGAACACTTTGTCTGTACAGGCTATTGTCTGTAGTAATTAATGATCTGTCCCTCTTCCTCTGCTGTCAGAGCCGGGAGAGGAAAAGGGATAGAAAAATTGTTACTACAGACCATTGCCCTAGAAACAGAGCCACAGAACCCAGAAGAGTCTCCTAGAAGCTGGAAGTGACATCACAAGAGACAAAAACCATAGAGATGGCCATAGAGGTCACTGTGCCATGAGAAGAACGTTGAAAATCCCTGCACTAGGTTTTTGGCTTTGGGTACAGATATCTGAGTTCAAGAGACATGTGAAAGGTGTGCGACAATTTAAGAGCCACTTTTCCACCTTTACTGGAAGTCGAACACTGTGTTCAACTGAAAAACAAGGAAAACAAGCCACTAACCAATGTCCTGATTAGGATCATAAATGGGAGGGCACCTCAAGAGACATCTATTCCACCCACCCACCCACCCGCTTGATGCGGAGCAAATGCAGGGGCAGCCAAACAGGAATGGCCACCCCACAACCAAAGAACAAAACATAGAGCTACTCACGTCACCCTGTGCCATCCTATGACAAAACGGAAAGCACAGGTGGTGCTTCATTTAAAGCAGTGATTTTCAACCACTGAAAAGCTGCACCATTTACTTCCAGGCTGGGCCAGACTTAAAGCATCGATAACATAACATGGGAAACCACCACCACCACCACTCCATCTAATTGGCTTCATTGTTGAACTGCTTCGGCTGTCAAGCATTGCTAACGTCCCACCAAATTCCTCCTATAACTACAGCCAATTAGGCCTCTCCTCTGCACCCAGCAGAGACTCAGGGCTCAATCCTAACCTGTAGTGAGGCCAGCAAAGTTTGGCCAGCACCATTTGGCCGGCACCAGGGCCACCGTAAAGAGTATTTGGACCACTCTTGGTGTCAGGGAGGATGTTGCACATCTGTATGCTCTGACTCCGAGTGTGGTCCAAACATACTTTATGGTGTCCCTTGTGCCAGCCAAACTGTGCTGGCCTAATTGTGCCAGGCTCAGTACAGGTTAGGATTGCGCTCCCTCTTTGCTGTCTTCTCCAGCCCTCCAGGTATTTGAAGCCCTGCAGGTATTTGAAGCCCTCCAGGTATTTGAAGACTGCTCTCATCTTTCTCCTTGGCCTTCTCGCATCTTTCTATTTAAGCAGGAAAAAATGCAACCTTTTTCTTTGCTTTGTATTTTGATTAATGGATGCACGTATTTCAGCATGACTAGGAAGTCTCCTGAGGATGCAGAAACCCCTAGTCTGCTATTGGCTTCCATTCTGCTGTATCAGTGGTTATATATCTTCATGCACGCACGCTCACTCGCACACATGCATGGGAAAAATCAATATACAGGGAAAGAAGGGGAGGGGGAAGCAACTCATCTACTTGACTTTGTGCTCAAAGGAGGGGAGTAGTTTTATCCCCAAACATTTCTCCTCCCCACTCAAAATTAACCAAAACCTACACAAGGAGAACATTCATCACAACCCTGATCCCCCACCTCCTACCCTATGGTTGAAAATGAACACTTTTAATCACTGATCATTTGCTGCTCTTTAACAATCCAATGTGGTGGCACAGCGGGTTAATCTGCTGCTGTTGGGCTTTCTGACCAGAAGGTTGGGAGTTCAAGACTGCGTGATGGAGTGAGCTCCCGTTGCTTGTCCCAGCTCCTGCCAACCTAGCAGTTCGAAAGCACCTAAAAATGTGAGTAGATAAAGAGGGACCACTTCGGTGGGAAGGTAACGGCGTTCCGTGTGCTACGGCATATAGTCATGCGGCCACATGACCACGGAAGCTTGCCTTTGGACAAACACTGGCTCTTTGGCTTAGAAATGGAGATGAGCACCGCCCCCTACAGTCAGTCACGACTAGACCATTCGGTCATGGGGAAACCTTTACCTTTAACAATCCAAAACAACTGCTTGCAGCTCATATCTCAGCCCTGCCTGCCTCTTCTTCTAACCTTTGTAGAATGCAACATGGAGAAAACCTTTTTGAATGAGACAAGTAGACGACAGCAAGCTAATCTATCAACTTCAAAGGTGACAGTGTCCATTTATCATCTCGGCTATGATATTGGGGGGATGCCTAAAGATATTCTCAGCTCAGTTCTTCTCAGGAGAGAAGATGATCCTAAAATGCGTTTTAAGAAAAAATGAGTTGAAATCACGCTAAACTTTCCTCATGTAAAGGTGTCATTGACTTCATACAAACTGTCTCTTCAAAGGATGAGTCCATTGGCATTTTTCCTCCAACCAAGCAGCACAATAGTGTGAGTTCTTTGGATGTTACTATATTGCTGTTTGGCCAAACTTTGCAATGAAACAAATCATTTCAAGCCCCTTCCTGCTCTATGGCAGATTAGGTTTCAGAAAATACAAATTCTAGATATTCTATACATTGGGGGGGGGATATGTGTTGAAGTGTATAGTTTGCAGTGCATAATTGCACCAATGTTTTGGTAGGCAATACATGAAAGAAATCCAAATATAGTATTTGTAATAGAGCAGAAGCAGAGGCGTTTCTACAGGGATGGCAAAGCTCTAAGTTTTGCAAGAAGCCTTACCTTGTCATGTAAATCCCTCCTCTCCCTTGCTGCTGTAGCCAGTAAGATGTTGCTGTTCCCTGTGAGGATTGGCTAAAATGATGCAGGAGAGGAGTGATTTCCACTGCAAGGTAAGGCTTCTTGCAAAACTTAGAGCTTTGCCATCCCTGTAGAAACGCCACTGAGCAGAAGTCAAAGGAATCTGTCAGCACAATCCTAAACATGTCTACTCAGAAGTAAAATTCACTAAGTGCACAATCCAAACCCTGGAGTTAGGCCGGCACAGTTAGGCCAGCAATGTTTGGCTGGCCCAAGGGACACTGAATTGTATGTTTGGACCACCTTTTTGAATGAGACAAGGAGATGACAGCAAGCTAATCAGCTAAACTAAGATGTGTGCCATCCTGCCTGCCTCCAAGAGTGATCCAAATGTGCTTTACTGTGGCCCTGGTGCTGGCCAAGCATCGCTGGCCTAACTGTGCTGCCCTAACTATAGGTTAGGACTGTGCCCTGAGATTAATAGAACTTACTTCCAGCTAAGCATGCATTGGATTGCAGCTATAGAGTCCGTTCTTATTGATGGGTTCTGCCACATTGTGGCCAAAGCACCAGTGCTATCTGCCATAGAAGTTCTGAAAATGCTTTATGGCACCCAGAGAGTAAGCAGTGCCAGCAGGAAGGCCTGTACCATCCCATGGGTGCCATATCCTTCCCGCCAGCCACCAGAGCAGGTGAATATTGCACTGGGCAGTGAAGGGGTGTGGAAAGGGTGGTGGGAGAGCATTCTGGAGACATGGAGGGCTGTTTGTGGGCTTGGGAGGCTGGAATGGAGGATGGTTCAGGTTTTGGAGGGGGCAGGAGCAGCAGAGCAGGTCTCCACCACACCCTAACCCCCATCCCAGGCCTGCCATCATAATATGGGATTACTCGGTTCTGCACCAGCTAAACAGCTGGTCCAGATCCGAGTAGGCCCTTTGAGCAGCCCCATTAAGTAGCCCCATTACGTTTCATTATTATTATTATTATTATTATTATTATTATTATTATTATTATTAT
>JAJKFI010000079.1:2205593-2230653 GCA_029204185.1 Lerista edwardsae
ATTATTATTATTATTATTATTATTATTATTATTATTATTATTATTATTATTTATTGTCATTGTATTACACAATGAAATTCACTGACACCCGGAGACCAAAACCAACGCACACACTAAGCTCCCAAACAATCCCCCCACATCCCCCCCACCCCCTACCCTCCCTTAAAATTCCTCTTTTAAACACAAACATCCACACAATAGACAATAGTACAGTCCGACTGCCCCTATCTACTGGTACTTAAGTTCATTGTTCAATGCTATCATAGCTCTAGGGTAAAAACTGTTTATGAAACGTGTCGTCCGAGTTCTAATAGTCCTATATCTCCTGCCAGAAGGCAGCAATTCAAAAAGGTTGTAAGCAAGATGGGAAAAATCTCTAAGGATGTTATGTGATTTCTTTAAACAGCGGGTGGCGAAAATATCATCAAGGGTAGGTAGCCGGAGCCCGATGGTATGCTGGGCCACTTTAATAATTCTCTGTAGTGCCTTTTTATCCCCTACAGAGCTGCTCCCGTACCATACTAAAATGTTGTATGTGAGGACACTCTCAATGGTGCTACGGTAGTAAGCCAGAAGTAGACGCTGAGAAAGGTTCATCCTCCCAAGCACCCTTAGGAAGTACAGCCTCTTCTGTGCCTTCTTCACTAGCATATCAACATTTAATGTCCATGTGAGGTCCAATGAAATGTGGGTACCCAAAAATTTAAAACTGCCAACCCTCTCCACCTCCTCACCGTTTATATACAAAGGCAAATGCACATCTCTCTTCCTCCTAAAATCAATTATAAGCTCTTTAGTTTTTTTGGCATTAAGTGTAAGATGGTTTTCTTACCCAAGGAGACCTCCCGTTTGCTCACATCCAATGCTGGATACTGCATGGGCTCTGCGGCCCCACTGTGCCAATTTTGGATTGGATTGAATTGGACTGGGCTGTAAGTGATGTTCCAATGGAACGGAAACAGACAGAGGGATCCTCGCGGCATTTCGGCGAGGGCTCAAAATGTTTTCGTTTAGTCCGGTGATGGGGTGAGTGCCTCCTGGGCCTCTGCAGCAGTACCTGGATTGTAAATAGTTTGCCCTCCTCCCATGGTTTTCTGTATTTTACTCTTATTTTATGTATTGTTGTTATGTGCTGTATTTTATATTTGAGAGTTGTGAGCCACCTTGGGCATCTGTCTTTGCAGAGCAAAAGTGGGATAAAACTCTTTTAATCAATCAATTAAATCAATCACTCAATTCAAACCTGGAATGTATGGAAATTGCCATAATCCGAAGCCGAGTGGCAAAACAAGCTTTCTGTTCTACTAAGATCTTGCGAGGTCATGAGATACTTATTCAAAGCGTCCGTTTGTTGACACTCCAGCACCTTCTGCAGGACTGTCCCATTCGTTGAGCACGGAAACATTTGATCCTATTTTAACATCTGCCAAGCCCATTCACTGGTCCAAAGGTGGTCCAAATTCTGCTCATGCCTTTCTCCTTAAAATTTACAGGTGAGGCTCCCTAGGTAAGTCTTCCACCAGAGTGGAAGATTCTGACAATCTTCCACCCGAGTGGACTCTGTTTGTTTAAAGCAAATAGGCTGCATTATTTCTGCTGCTGGTGCCGGTGTCAGCTAGATGATGAATTTCCAAAAGGAGACTGTGTGTAGTGGAGGGGGGGGGGTTTGACAGACAGCTGTTTGCCTCTGCCCTGGCAATTATTTTGCTGGGGGAAAAAGAGTAATCTGAAGGGTCTATTGGCCAACACTGTTTGCTGCCAGCAGGCTTTGAAGAAACTTCAAAACCACTCTGCCTGCTAGGAAACAATCCAATTTGCTTAACTAGGTTCCCTATAAAAATAGATTGTTGCCTTCCACTGAGTCTGTCCATCTAGCTCAGTGTTGTCTTCACCGAATGCGACTTTTCAGGTTTCAGGCAATGGTCTTGGCCAGCCCTACCTGGAGAGGCTGCCAAAGCTTGAATTTGAGATTTTCTGCATGCAAAGCTAGCGTTCCACCGCTTTCCTACTGCAAAAAGAGGCAATTGCTCTCTCGCTACTAAATAGGAGAGCCGCTGCTCTTCAGAGATGCAGGGGAGAAATGCACAACTGGAATACATTTCAAGGAACGAGTGCATGGAATCTTCCTTCTGTTTATTCGCCTATAAAAGCCAACTCAGGCAAATACATTTAGTTACTACAGCAGTGGTTCCCAAACTGTGAGTCAGGTCCCACCAGTGGGTCACGAGCCAATTTCAGGTGGGCCAGGAAGCACCTAGAGCAGCCATATTGAAAATACGGGAAGATGGAAAACTAGAAAGAGGAAGATTGTGTGCTTGTTTTACTTGTGTCAAGGTTGTAAATAAGCCTTGTTTTCCTTTGTAATTCACTTTGCTATTGGAAAATAGCTGAGGAATAACCCAAATTATTGCTGCATTCATAGGGAAGCAGCAGGCTCTGGCGGCACAACTACAGCACTTCTGGCCATGACAACACTTCTGGTGGGTCCTGGACAGACTGTCATTCTAAAAAGTGGGTCCCGGTGCCCAAAGGTTTGAGAACTTCTGTACTACAGTATTTCTATACTGCCTTTCTCTTAGACTCAAGGTGGTTTACATAGGCAGGCTGACCAGAAAACCCATTTTTTTTTTCCAAATGGATTTTTTCCAAGTGTTATTCAATGAAACCCATAGAAGCCTCCAATGCTCCAGATGCTTCCCTTCATAGTGCAGTCACCATCCTGGCTGCAGCTCTACTCTTCCACATGCAACCACAAATCAAGCCTCAGACTTGATCTCAAGGTGTTATCCATTTCTTGCCAGCTGACTCTGCCATAGTCCTCCATACAGAGGCAGATCTAAGGGAGGGCAAAGCTCTAAGTTTTGCAAGAAGCCTTACCTTGCAGTGGAAATCACTCCTCTCCTGCACCGTTTTAGCCAATCCTCACAGGGAACAGCAACATCTTGGCGTTACTTACTGGCTACAGCAGCAAGGGAGAGGAGGGATTTACATGACAGGGTAAGACTTCTTGCAACATTTAGAGCTTTGCCCTCCCTGTCGATCCACCTCTGCCTCCATAGTCCTCTGCAAAGCTCCACCAGAGGCATTCCAGTCCCCCATCCAAGGCCAGACCAAAGCTGATGCTGCTCAGCTTCTTCAGGCCAGTTGGCAGCTCAACCTCCAGACCACACCTCCAGCCCAAAGGCACATCAAAGCATGCAGTTCTTTTCCCTCTCTTGCAACACTAGAACCAGCTCTTATCCAACGAACCTGAATGGTGGGCGATTTCAGCTGGACAAAAGGAAGGACTTCTTCACATGCAACTACAAATGCACTGCTATGACAAAGACACATTTGCAGGATCATGACCATTGGTAATACAGTGCTCACCCTAGATGTGGGACCTGAAAAACAGGGAGGTTTTAGCTGAAAAAGGAATACCATGAACTGAAGGATTTAATTTACAATTATTGGGAGCAGTGCCATAGCTAAGGCATCTGCTACTTGCGGGTCAAAGAATATTCTGTAGCCCCACCACCACCACCACCATGACAAAATCAAATTTACTTGATTAAGTAAATAAAATATTTTCTGTTTAATTGGCCATACCTTTTGATAGAATACAGATATTCCAACAAGGTTTGTTTCATTGCATTCAGCGTTAACTTTTCAATTATATACAACATGATGATATTATTCATACATACCAAGGTTTTCACAATTTTGGCCACACGTGGCAAGCTCAATGTTGCCCCGCTAAAGCTTGTCACCCAGTGCAATTGCTACTCCTTGCACTTCCTTAGCTACACTACTGATTGGGAAGGTGAAGCATCCCATCAGACTGGTCAACGTTGGTGACTCAACTTAGTGGGGCAGGCACTGAAAGTGCCTTCTCTAGTTAACTGCATTACTGGATATGAGCTCTTTTGACAAAAAACAAGAAATGGGCATTGGAGGTGAAGATTCCTCTATCCTCCCAAAGTTCCTTGGGGCAAGAACTGCTGGCTCTCAGCCTTGATCAAGGGCCAGATGAGACACATCGGAGTCTTAGCTTACAGGTACAGCAAAATGTACTGTATGTGATCACCCTGCAGTCTGAGACTGGGAAGAAATACAGCTAGTGTTGGTTTTCAGCTTCCAAAGAATCTTCTGCTTTTCTGTTCATTCCACAGAAAATGAATGAACAGGAGGGGGGAGGGGGAGAAGAGGGGAGGGAGGGGGGAGAAGAAGTGTAAAATCCGCTGCAGGCCTGGCACTCGATGAGATCAGCCCCCGACATTATTATTGGAAAGTGCTGAAAACTCATCTCTGTTACTGAATGTAAATCTCCTCTGGAAACAGATTCCACTTGAAGAATATATTGTTTGATTTGCAGCGCAATGTTTATGGTTGCCTTTTCCCATTATCGTTTCAGCAATGTGGAGTGATGATGCATCACCCGCTTTCCCGACACCAAGAAAATTAGCGCTTTGGAGGCATTCATCTTCCTCCCCCTCCCGCCCCTCCTCATTATTGATGTCCTGTCACTAACCATGTTCTTATATTCTCTCCGGAAAAGCTAACGACACTGACAGAATACACTGAACTGCTGTTTCCTTCAAAACGTCGAGATTAAGGGCAGCATTGTTGGATGAGAGCAAAGACGATATTTGGTGGTGGCAAAACATGATCTGTGTGTCTGTTCGTGGAGAAGGAAATGGCTTGTGCGTACATCCGCATGCATGCGCTTACATATATGAGAAAAAAAGAATGCTGCTGGATCAGAATGGCCCACAATGGCCCACCAGATGCTTTTTGGGAAGCAGGAGATGAAGCTATGCTCGTCTTCCACTGTTATGCCCTTTGACGAGGACACATCAAAGCTTGTGCCACGCGATGAAACGTGCCTCAGTTCGAGTGGTGATTATGTCGAGGAGTGTTGCATAGTAAATAACTTGTGCATAATATAATTGTGTGTTTTTTAACAGCCTACTGGAGGTTACTTTCTGAATAGCCCCCATACCATGCATCAGATGAGCACAAATGATGTAACTGGTGCTGCCCGAGCAACAACATTTTCTCCTCCTCCATAAAGCATATTTATGGCACCCAGAGAGGAGGAAGTGCCCATGCTCAGACAGCACCAGTGCCTGTGTCTCAGCTTGAGCAGTACGGCTGGCTGGCATCAAGCAGTGCTGGCCAGAGGTAAGACCCATCAGGGCATAGGGGAAGGCAGGGAGAGGGAGGAACTGGGCAAGGAAGTGGAGGATCAGGTCCATCCAGTGGGTGGGGCTGTTGGCGGCTTCCACCACTGGATCCTGAATCCCCGCATCAGGCTGGGCAACTTAACTCAAGGCTTCTCGAGTCTCCTCTGGCAAAATAGCTGGCAGTGACTCGAGGAGTCCCATTGCAGGGCTCACAGCTTTCCTCGGGAGAAGGGGACTAACATCCCCTTCCCCCGAGGATATCCCAGTGGCTGCTGCAGATACTGTAGGATACACCAGAAGCCATTCTGTTATCACTGCTCCTTCAGGACCTGGGCAGTTTAGGACTGGGCTGTCAGTTCTTCCTCCTTGGTAAAGGCATTGATAGACCATGCAAGGAGACCTGTGAATCAGACCAGGACTCATCCTTCTTCCCACAGAGAGGCTGTCCTCTTACCTGAGAGTCATAAACCAACCAGAAGCCCCAGAAGATGGTGAAGAGAAACAAGAGCTGCTGCATTCCTGCAACAAAGTCACAGTAGGGCATTCCCATCATGAACACGAACATGATGCTTACTTTGCACCCAAAGAGCAAGAGCTGCTCTGGAAGTTTCTGAACCAGACCTAGATTCTCCTTGAGGGAAAAAAAAAATCTCTGACATCACAAAGAGCCCAGCCCTGATTGGTTCAGGGGATGTTTGTGATGACAACACAGCAGATTTCACAATTAGGAGCATCACATCACAGCTATCACCTCTTCCCTATTTTGACAATGGTGGTGGAGAGCATTACTGAAGGTCCAGATGCACTTACACCCATTACCAGTGGTGTAGCTAAGGGGGAGCAGGGGGTACATTGCCCCAGTACCAGGCCTTGAGGGAGTGTCAAAGGAGCTTGATACTGGTGGCAAAAATTGTGGAAACCTTAGTATGTATGAATAATACCATCATGTTATATATAATTTGATAGGCAATCTAATGCAGAATGCAACAGAACAAACCTGTTACATTATCTGTATTCTATCAAAAGGTATAAACAAATAACCAGAAAAGGAAAACATAACTTCCTTGACATAGCAAAAAGTAGATAACTTTAATTCAAAAATGACTTTTAAAACTGATTGGTTTGAGAGACAATGAGATGTTGTTATGATACAGAATGGAACCAATGAGTCAGCTGTCATTTTGATGTATCATAATACAGTTACCCCGGCTAACCGGGCAAGAGGCACTTTTTCTAGTGGTGTTCCTCTTATATTTAGCAGGGGGACAGTAATTGTCCCTTTTCACCCCTGCGCAGTGTCTTTTCTAGTGGCTGGTGGTCTGCATTTTTTTTTTTTTAGATTGTGAGCCCTTTTGGGGCACATTTAACTTTGATTATTATTCAAACCGCTTTGTAAACCGCTTTGTGAATTTTGTGTTGAAAAGTGGTACATAAATACTGTTGGTTGGTTGGTTGGTTGGTTGGTTGGTTGGTTTAGTGACAGTGGTCCTTGTATATTTAGCCGAGGGAGAATAACTATTGCAGTTCATCCCAACCCAGTGTCTTTTCTAGTGATTGTTTCTGGTGTTCCTTTGGCATCTTTTAAAATTGTGAGTCCTTTTGGAACAGGGAGCCATTTAGTTATTTGATTTCCTCGTAAATATTACATGTTCTGTCCTGGGTGCCCAACTGGGGAGGGGGGGGGGTCAGGAAGTAGAGAACTGGATTAGGGAACCGGAGTCTGATTACTGGGTTATGGACCACCGGATATGGATCACCACCCTCACCACCCACCATGCGACACATTAAGAGGCATTCCAAGCATGTGTCTCACCCAGTGTGGAGCTTGCCTTGGGGAGCTTAAAGGTAAAGGTAAAGGTTTCCCACGACCAAATGGTCTAGTCGTGACCGACTGTAGGGGGCGGTGGTCATCTCCGTTTCAAAGCCTGTAGAGCCGGCGTTTTTGTCCGATCATGTGGCCAGCATGACTCTACACCATAGCGCACGGAATGCCGTTACCTTCCCACCGAAGTGGTCCCTATTTATCTACTTGCATTTTTTAGGTGCTTTCGAACTGCTAGGTTGGCAGGAGCTGAGACAAGCAACGGGAGCTCACTCCGTCATGCAGTCTCAAACTCCCAACCTTGCGGTCGAAAGCCCAGCAACAGTGGATTAACTCGCTGTGCCACCACGTCCCTTGGGGAGCTTAGCATGGTAGAAATTTGGAGGTAATGTAATGACATGATCACATCACCCCCTGAGCTTCCACCCTATCACATTCCTTTTATAATGTGATAGACCTCCATTCAGGACTGCCTCCATTCCATGATCTTTGGTCTTCTTTGGGTGCAGTTGCTTCATGTTCCTGCCAGCAAGTGGTAAAAGCTTGATCATCAACAAGTGCAAGGCAGCTAATAGTGGAAAGAGCCAAAGATAGTCGAACATTAGCTCGGACAGTGTGGTGTCACCCCCCCCACTGAGGCCTGCACCTGGTGCGCCCTGCATCAGCCTCACCCCCGTAGTGATGGCTCTGCGAAGGTCCTGCCACTGGCCATAGAGGTCCAGCTGCTCCCTGCTGCGGTGGCTGCTTGCTCCAAACGCGGCGCTCACCTGGCTTGTGCAGATCTTCCCTCAGCCAATTGACAAGTTTGCCCGAGATAAGAGAAAAGCAAACAAACTTTTAATGAGCTGCCACCATCCTGAGAATGGGGAAAGAAAAAGCTATTATCTGCCCTGATTATCCCCCAAATTGGATCGGCTGGCGTTCAGGAACAAAGACTCTGTGAAACAGCTCACGTTGTGAGTTTTGTCAGCAGGCCAAATTCAACACTGCCGCAGCTTTGCTGGCTTCCACCAAGTTACCCCAGGGATGGAGCTGTCCTGGCATCTCATGCCTTGTTATGCCTTGAAACACACTTGCCCCCCCCCCCCCGTTTTTCCTTAACTTCCAGGCCCCCTCCGCCCAATCTCCATCTGTATGCTCTGCAAGCTTGCAGTTCAGTTAAAAGGGCCCCCTCAGCCAGTTTTGAAGATAAGAAGCATTTATGGGAGACGGGGAATTTAGAGCGAATAGAGTACAGCCCAATCGGACGCTGGAAACTTAGCAACGGAAAAATGGGCTGGCTCCATCAGCCTGCTATGATGCATCCGGATCCCCAGTTCAATTCATTTCTCTCCTCTCCCTCCCCCACCCCCGCCCGAAAGATTTCTCTATTAACATAATTGGTTTTCTCAAAGCTTTTTGGGGTTTTCTTTGATTAACAAATGCTTGCGCTTCTGTGGGAAATCTTCCCAGATAAAACCTCAGCACTCCCAAACAAAGCCTGAAATGCAGAAAAGAAAACCGGCTTTCTCCCGGCCATCTTAAGTCAATTCGGATTTCAGATTAGGGGGGAATAATGAGGCGTCAAGGCTATTGTTAACATCAAAAGGGTTTTCTCCACACACACCCCTGAAAGTGACAGCCACTCTGACACTGAGGGCGCAATCCTAACCTGGAGTTAGGCTGGCACAGTTAGGCCTGCAAAGTTTGGCTGGCACGAGAGCCACTGTAAAGCGCATTTGGACCACTCTCAGAGTCAGGGAGGGCGGCGCACATCTGACTCCAAACACACTTTACAGTGTCGCTTGTGTCGGACAAACTGTGCTGGCTTAACTGTGCTGGCCTAACTCCAGGTTAGGATTGTGCCCTGAGTCTCTCTCTGAGCCAAGCCATGTGCTGGGTTAGTACTGTACACAGTGGTTGGAATCCCTAGTGTCAATTTTTTCTCATTAAAACGGTGGACCCAATTTATATGGGGCTGTGTTGTGGGAAAGAGGGCCCAACCCTTCACCTCTACCTCCTGGGTCCAATCTAAATTCCTCCCCTGCCCCAAATTTATTTTATTTTGAAGAATTTATACCCCACCTTTCCCATGCCGAAGCAAATGCCCAAGGTGGCTTACATGAGGAGGCTAGTCTAAACCATCATTTTTTCAATGCGGGTTTTATGAATATACAGTATTCTTGTGATCCGCCCATCCTCAGGCCCAGATGTCGCCTTCACAGTGTGGTTCTCTCCTTTGGCTGCCTGCCATCAAGCCTTAGCAGGCAATCACAAGTCAAGCCTGGACAGGTCCTCAAGGTCGTATTCCATTCTTGCTGGCTGGCCTTCTCACATGCTCCACCACAGCTCTGACTTGCGGTGAGTAATCAGCTCCACAGCGACTCTGTTCTGCCACCACAGGTACTGCGGCTTGTCACAACCTGGCATCCGTCTCCCATCCAAAAACAAACCGCAGATTCTTCTGCTTAGCTTCAGGCAATACCAACATCTCAACCATCAGTCCACACCAATTAAGCCACTGAGAAGAAAAATTATAGACACACTTTCAGCCTGATTCTAACTAAATCCCCACATGGTGATGCAGGAGTGTAGCACTGGCTATGCTGCATCCCAAGGGGATCTCTGGTGCAAATCCATGTTGATCTGTGCAGACGGATCAGGCCAGGGAAGGGGTCAAAATCTATAAAGGGGTCTATAACTTGGTTTTTTCCATGGCCCTTCTCTAAAATGTTATTGCCCCCTCTTTTTTTTTCTTTTTTCTGTTCTAAAAATTGTTTGGTGTATTGTTCATTTTGGATTCTACATTTTTAGCTGCTTGGAGCATTTGCTTCTGCAAATGGAAAGGCAGGATACAAATCTTTGACAGACAGACAGACAGACAGACAGACAGACAGACAGACAGACAGACAGACAGACAGCCCAGATCTTAAGCTAAAAGAGTGTGAGTTTCATCCACACAAAGCCAGGATGAGACTGGACTGCAAGTCAGACAAGCTCTATATTGCTTCTAAACCCCAGAAGCTTCCCTGAGATGTGTCCTGATCCAGAAATCGGGGACTGCACAGCTCCCCAGAACCTTCATCACAATTCTTTGATGCTACTTACAGAGTTGCATTACAGAGTCGCTGGTGGAGTTGCAATTAGTGCCTGGCACATAGATGAAAAATAGGCTACTTTTTAAGGGACAGTTGAAAACCCGATGAGGCTGAGAGAACACCTGGGAAAACAGATCCATCCTTTCTGAACATTCAACCAAGAGAGCTCCTAAATGCTGAGCCTTTCCAAGCCAAGCACACCCATTACTATTCCAAAGTGCTTCACAATCAAGCAGATGCTTCCCACTGAGCTATGGCCCTATGCAAAGATGCACTGCCTCACCAGTCACATTAGACTGCATTGAAGGACAGGACCAATGATCTATCTCCATGCAAAGCAGGCTTTTATGTTTCTGCTGATAAGGAGACTCTAGTTCAGGGAGTCTAACAGGGGTCTTCAGTGCGTGCCAAGGTACCCAGTTTCCAACATTTCCAATCCAAAAGATCTTAGGTGATGCATCTGGGAAAGATGGAAACTTTTGAGAGCTGCGACTGGAATGAACAGGCATTTGCAGACTAAATCATCAAGCTCATTTGGGTGTCTGAGGGGTGGGGCGGGCAGGGGATAGCAATTGCACCAGGCAATAAGCTTTAGGGGGGGGCACATGCTGAGCTTGACACCAGTGGCCAAAATTGTGAAAACCTTTGTGAGTACCGCTAGTATCATTTGTTATATATCATTGGAAAGGTAATTCAATGCAGAATGCAATGAAACAAACTGTGTTGCAATATCTGTATTCTATCAAATGTTATGGCCAATTAACCAGAAAACATTTTAATTAATTAATTGAATTTGATTTCAACGTGGCTGTGGGAATTACAAAGTCTTCTTGGCCTGGGGTAGCAGATGCCTTAGCTACGCCACTGGCTCCAGATAGTCTGGAGAGGCATTTGCTGCCTGCAGAAAGGGTGGTCTGACAGTGGCGATCGTTAAAGCGCATGGCTGTGAGCACAGCGAGGCCCATAAATACACTGGAGCTGCAGAATAGATGGCACCTCTGTCGATTACTTAGAAGCAAACTAGCAGCAGCAGCAATCCGACACAAGAAACAGAAATGAATGCTTGCTTCTTGTCATTGGCCAACAAAGAGCCAAATCCCAGGCTTGCAGAACAGGCAAATGAGTAAACCCAGACAGAGGAATGGGAGGCCTGATGCAGAACACTCCCTGGTGGATGATGAAAGGGCTGCTGCTCCCTAGAAATGCACATTTGCCATGGAGAGAGGCCCGGTTTCCGATCCTGGTGACATCAAGTGGAGCTGGGAAAGAATCTCTCCCACCGGAAAAGCCTGCAACGCCTAGCAGTCAGTGAAGATCAGCAATTTTCAACATTTCGCTTCTCCTAGCACACTGACCTCTATGGTCTTCTCTATGGTCTTTGTCTCTTGTGACGTCACTTCCGGCTTCCGGGAGACTCTGCTGGGTTCTGCTGTTTCTAGGGCAACTGTCTGTACTAGCAAAATGTCTCTCCCTCTTCCTTCATCAGCACCAGCATTCTGGGAGGGAAGGAGCCTGCTGACAGATGGCAGTTGGTCTTAGCCAGGCCTATGGAGGGCCCATGCTGTGGAATGCCTTCTCCGATGCTGCCAGGTGGGATGGCCATTGAGGGAGGCAGTTCTGGAAGGGGGAGAGCCAAATGGCCAGTTAGTACCAGTTAGTGCCAGCCAGGCAGTGATGTCATGCAGGGGGTATGCGGGGGTACGCGAGTACTGGTTTCTAGGATTATGGCTGGCCCCACCCATTCACCCACCCACTCGTTGACTCCGCCCCCTGCAACGTTTGAATTTCCTGCATGTTTGAGTTGCCTGCACGTTCTCACAGCCAGGCAGGCAGGCAGGCAGCAAGCAGAGCCGTTCCTTGCCTTGCCACTGAAAAATGAGCTGCTCTGGGGTTTTGGAACTGTTGGGTCACTTTAACATGATGCCAGACCTCCTTAACATGTTCTGGGGGTGCTGTGGAATACTGTTGCAACTGTTGGGTCAGTTTAAAATTGTCTGAGGCCTCAAAAAGGGCTTTTTTGTCTGAGGCCTCAAAAAGGGCTCTTAGATTGTGAGCCCTTTGGGACAGGGAGCCATTTAACTTTATTATTACTATTTACCTGTAAACCGCTTTGTGAACTTCGTGTTGAAAAGCGGTATATAAATACCTGTTGATTGATTGATTGATTGATTGATTGATTGATTGATTTTTCATGTCCCTTCCTGCCACGACATCACTTCCGGCTTATGACATCACTTCCGGTGGGCGGGTCCCAACACGTGCCAATCAAAAGTGAGTACCGGTTCTTAAATCATTTAGATGACACCACTGCAGCCAGGGAATGGAAGAGGTCTTCCTGTCTCTCAGGCAGCCATATGGAATACCACATTTGGGAGATGGACCTCTTTGTCAACTGTTTCAGCTCAGATTAGAATTCCAGGCGCCAAGTCTGGTGCTGAAGCCACTGAGTGTGCAATCCAAAGTGCTTGATCGATCAGCACAATGGACTTGTCCCTTGTTCTGGCCCTGTGTCATTGCAAATGCGCCCAGCAGCATGAAGGTTAAGCCGGCCAAGTTCGGCCAGGGGGAAGGTAGAACGGGGCAGGGGAAAGCAGGGGACGGGGGTTCAATGGGCAGACCGACCTAGGGAGGTGGGTGGAGACAGTATCCAGCACTCGGGTCAGATCCTAACCCATGTCCCCAGCCCAATTGGCCCCGATCCAGGCCGCTCAGATTTGAGCCAGCAATTTTGCTGATGCAGCTCCAAGTAGCCCCAATGTATTCCCCTTGAGTCAGATTGCACCGCAGCCAGTCTCAACCCTAGGCTGGATATGGGGCAGGCCACTCAGCCTGTCTATTCCAGCCTGGGGTTAGGAATCTGCTCTGAGCCACCTAAGCCTTAATGGCAGAGGTATAACTAGGGCAGAACTGAGAGCACCTGCCGCAGGTATGCCAAGCATGGGCACATGACTACCCCAGGCTCTGCCCTAGTTATAAGGGAGGCACTGGTGCCTTTGTGTACTCTATGCCTTCTCCTGTGCAGGCTGGAAGCCTCTCCAGGGGAAGGAATGGGGGGTGCAAAGCCGTCGCAACAAGTGCCCCTTCCTCCAGGGAGAACTTGGGGTAATTGCCTTGCTCCAGAAATGAAACAAGGCAGTCACTTCCAGGTTGTCCCCAGAGGAGGGGGCATTGGTGGTTTCACGTACTCCAAGCCTTCATAGTTGTAAGGATGGGAGAAAAGCCAGGAGACCACCCCCACCTATCCAGAAGCGATCCACTCCACTGCGCAGCAAAGATGGCGCCAGCAGAACACAATGTTCCCTCTCCGAGTATGCAATTTCCTAAGTAAATTCATTCACCGACGCTGCATTTTTCTACAGATTCCTGTTGTAATGATGTTTCCAAGCTGCAGAGGCTGCAATAAAAAAAACGGCCGTGTCGTGTCTAGGAATCAAGCCAAGCTCATTAAGCTAATAAAGAGAGTGTAATTGGTCTAAGGACCGCTCTTTCTGCTTGGGACCAAATTCCATTCCAGCTCATCAGTGCTTGCAAAAGGTTCTGTCGGAAGAACAATGGAGGGGTTTCTTCGATGGGTTACTTCCTTGCCATCAACCAATCGCTGGTCCTACTGCTGGTTCTTCCCCATGCTTCCACAAGTCAGGGGTCTGGAGCCCATAACTACATCACCAGCAGAAGGCTCTGTAGAGGAGAGGCTACTTCTCTAGGTCTTCATCTGCACCAGCCAGCCCCTGATTCCACTTGCAATTCCTTCCACTTAGACCAGCAATTTTCAACTGGTGTGCCATCAAAGGTCCACAGGTGTGCCATGGGAGTTTGAAGCACAGTGGTTGAAAATCACTGAAAAACTCTTCCAGGTTCTGTGGCTCTGTTTCCAGGGCAACTGTTTTGCAGTGAGGAAGAGGGACAGCAGAAGAGGGACAGACAATTCATCACTACAGACAGTGACCTGCAGAACCCAGAAGAGTCTCATAGAAGCCGGAAGTGACATCACAAGAGGTGAAGACCATAGAGGAGATCATAGAGGGCAGTGAACAGCAAGAAGGAAAACGATGAAAATCGTTGCCCTAAACCTCTACCTAATGTACTGTACATGTTTCATGACTATTTAAATGGTAAACTGCTTTGAGAGTTTGTCCTGGCGGAAAAGAGGGAGCTATTTATCAACAAATGAGTACATGGCATGGATGATGCCCTCGCACGGATGATCAACCAAAGAGATTCAAGGCTGCAAATGGGAGAATGGTAAGGTCTATTTAGGTATATGTTCCGCTGTATCTGGGTTTTAAACAAAGGGCCAAATTACATGTTACATTCAGTGCATCATTAACGGCCCAATCCTATGCTTGCCATTCACTGGCGGTGCTCCTGCTGGCACTGACCACCATAAAACACTCAGCACAAGTCATAAAAGGTGCTCCTGTCATGGGAGTGCTAGTGGGACGAACAGCACCTTCAATAGCTCTCTTGCCACCCACCGGAGCAGGTAATTCAGTGGGAGAGGCAGAAGGGGATGGGGAGGGCAGAATGGAGGCAGGAAGGGGCAAATTTGAGGGAGGAGTGGAGGTCCTTCCCCTGACTTGCCCCTACTTTGGTCTATCCCTTCCCATCATCCCCTGATTGGCTAGGTACCATCCCAAAATCCCAGGCTGGGTCACCCTCCCCAACATCTCAATGCCTCAGGGAATCTCATGGCAAAGAAGACAGGTTGACACATCCGCATAGTAGAGTTGGGGGAACTGAAATGGATAATGTAAAGGCGCAATCCTAACTTGAAGTTAGGCCGGCACAGTTTGGCCAGCACAAGGGACACCATAAAGTGCGTTTGGACCACTCTTGGAGTCAGGGAGGATGGCGCACCTCTGTGTGCTGGCTCTGACTCCGAGAGTGGTCCAAACATACCTTATGGTGTCCCTTGTGCCAGCCAAACTTTGCTGGCCTAACTCCAGGTTAGGATTTTGCCCTAAGTTGTTGAGAAGGAAGACAGAGAACAAATTAATTTCACAATGAACAGGCAATGTATTTAACTTTGAACTTTTCACACTGCCTTTCAAAACAATTAAGCACACACAGTTTTTGTTTTCAAATGAGAAACAAAAGCGCACATAATTAAAAAAACGTCCATAGGGAGCACAGATGCTCCTTATGCATTGAGAAAAGAAGTAAAAAATGTTAACCGTCCTGCTCTGTCTCTTCTTAAAATGGAAACTGCAAAGTCACTTGAGATGATGGGGAGTCTTTCCCCTGTTTTCAATTACAGGATTAGAATCAAATCAATGGCAGTGAAGAAGTTTAGCCAAACTTTGTTTCTCAGTCATGGTTTCCAGTGGCTCTTCAACAGAGGCGACATGGCATCAGAAGACTATATGGGCGATTCAATCTCTTGGCTTCTCTCAAACATACTTTTCTGATATGGAATCAGAAGTAGCTAGAATTGTCATTATAGACTGAAAGACATTTTGGGGCAGTGTGATTTCCCCATAATTTTGGAGCTTCAAGCACCTTCACCGTATCATATGATTCATTCTGTGCTGAGAGAATGAAAGCTGTTTCACCACTTTTCTAGAGTTTCCTGTTAGAAGGACAACATTTCCCCCTGAACACAGAGTTTTTCAATTACCTTCTCTTCTTCATGAAATGAAATAGGTGCAATAGGAAGCCTCCGTTTTCTTTTTATTGATGAATTTCATACAGTGTACAGCACAGATCTCATGTTATGATGAGTCCATATCGATAAACCCTGCAGAAAAACAATTTTAGATGAGTCATGGAATGGGAAGAGTGTCATGATGACTCAGCATTGTTCTTAGGGAACCTCTGGGAAATAAAAAGGATAGCTACTAGCAATCAACGTGGCAAGCAATCCCTCGTTTCAATGACTTAGCTGCAATCCTATAGCACAGTGGTGTTCTTTTAAACCAGGTCCCACTTTAGAATGGCACTCACATTGGGACCTACTGGAATCTGTCATAGCCAGAAGTGAGGTCATCAAGCAGGAAGTGCCATCAGTGTAACATAATCAAATGACACTCCTTGAATGCAAAATGGCATTCTTGGACCAAAGCAATTGCACAACCATGATACATCTCTGACAGAAAGCAAGATTAGGACAAAATCTGATGTAAAAGCATTGAACTGAAAACAAAATTTTTAAAAAACCTCACTTGAAAAATTGAAATGTTAACACTCACAAATGGAATATAGCAAGAGCAAGGTCTGCAATTTCCAAGATGGCTGCTTCCAGCTTTCTGCGACGCACCTGACATCAGGTAACCAGAGGCAGATCTAAGGAAGGGCAAAGCTCTAAGTTTTGAAAGAAGCCTTACCTTGCAATGGAAATCACTCCTCCCCTGCACCGTTTTAGCCAATCCTCACAGGGAAAAGCAACATCTTGGTGTTGCTTACTGGCTACAGCAGCAAGGGAGAGGAGGGATTTACATGACAGGGTAAGGCTTCTTGCAACACTTAGAGCTTTGCCCTCCCTGTAGATCCGCCTCTGCAGGTAACAACCCACAGTTAGAATAATAGTACTATAATTTATCTGAGAATAAGTTCCAATGAAATAAATGGGAATTTTTCCTTCTTCAGACTTTAAATACTTCTAAAAAAAGTACTTTTTACATCTAAGCAAACATGCATAGGATTGCACTATTAGATTTCATTTTGCTCTTCCTCCCCACAAAATTCCAATATCCCTCGAATTCTGGCAACTGTGAACAGAGTGACAAAACTGGGCGTGAGATATTCCAGTTGAGTTTTTACCTGGAGATGGCTGATTAAACAATTGTATCAAGATTCTTTGCGTGTGTCATTTCACCAATGTGCAAGAGCACATGTGCACCACAACAGGACATAGCACAGGAAGAATCTCAATGCAACCATTCATCCACATCCAAACTACTTGGAACTGAAAAAATCAGTTTCACTGTGCGATCCCTGTGTCTAGTCTGGTAAGAGCAGGAGAAAGACTTCTTTCTGTCCTCCTTCTCCATACCACGCAGGATTTCACTGCATCTGTATTTCAGAAGCCAAAAACGGGGATAGCAACACTGTTCTCAATCTATGTGCCGATTACCAAATCTGTCGCAGGAAGTTGTAGACTCGCAGTGGTCCCTGAGATCAGACTGGACAGGTGCTAATCCTGGATGCTGTCGAATGTCAGTAGGGGCAAGACAGCAATCTCTGGTTTCATTTCTAGCTTCTTGGCGCCCTCTTGTGTCCAATTCAAGAATTGTTTCTCTTTACTAATCATCCTTTGAAACATACAAAATAAGCATAGGAGCCCACCTGGAACAGGCCAAATGAATGCCCATCTAGTCCAGCAAACAGTTTCCCACAGTGACTCAGCAGCTGCCTTTGGGAATCTCACAAAATCCCAGTCTCTTTGGGAAAGGCACATGTCTCTCTCGCTACTCCTCCCTCCCACTGGTATCCGCACTGACACTGAAACTGGACCTAGATCCTGGCCATCATGACTAGTTGCTATTTCCATGTCTTCCAGCGTCCCTTGTTCTCAAATAGTCCAACCACCCCCATGGAGCATTTCCTGTTTTTTATATATTTTTGAGGTACAGTCAGTCCTCATTATCCGCTAGGGTTAGGTTCCTGAAAATCTTCACGGATAGCGAATTTGCAGATAACAAACCATTGATCGTATGGGATCAATGGGGTTAGGTGCAAGGGGTACCCTATCTGCCAACAGAAGATTCCAGCAGAGACCTTCAGGATGCCAGCAGAGTGTAGCAGGAAGTTCCAAAAGATCTGAGAAGGCTGCAGAGACCTTCCAGAGGTTGCAGGGATCTTCAGAATGGCAACTGCAACCCGCATGGACCCCTTAAACATGGTTGGCGGATGCTTCTGCCTGCCATTTTAAAAGGGACCAGCACTGGACACAGGGGCCATTCTGAAGGGCTCTGCAGCCTTCAGAGGCAAGTAGCAATTCTACCCCTTGCAGATCAGCAAATTCACAGATAGCAAGTTGGCATATAATGAGGACTGACTGTATTTAATAAGGAAATGCTGTTTTTGGCATTTCATTTGCCAGAGTTTGTGTTCCTTATGGGTCTTCATTTGAACAAGATTTCAATTTTCTTCCTGAGAGAACCTTTGACTCCATTCATGACTCCTGGACTGGAGTCCTTGACTCCAACCAACCAACCAACCAACCAACCAACCTGGTGGTGCCTTTTTCTTCTCTAATAGTACACATTCTCAGAGAACTTCTTTAAATAACCTTCAGGAACCCTGGAGAAATCTGACCCACTTGACTTTCTGCATGTTGACTTTTCAACCCTGCCATAAAACAATTGCAGTGAGGAGATAGCATAATTTTTACACATGTGAAAAACAAATCATAACAAACCAGGTTTCACAACAGATCATACAGACAGTGTGGTGCGTGTTGTTCACCTCCACCCTATATAAGACTTTTTTTTTTTTGGCCTGCTAAAATCTGTAAAACATACAATGTGGCCTACCTACTGAAAAGCTTGGAGACCCTGGCCTAGAGTAATTTCCCCTTTGGCCAGTTCTTGGACCAGCTGCTTGCCGCCACAGATTGTGCAATCCAAGATGCCCGTTGTGTTGCGTTGGTCCAAGGCTGTTGCAAACGTGCCATAAGGCACATCTGTGCCAGCCGAAGAGGTGCTGGGCTGATGCAAGGACTTGCATCGATCCAGGCATGCCCATGGAGGCAGCTGGTAAGCCACACCTCTGCTGGCCGAGTTTGCCCAAAGCAGGGGCTTTTCTGGGTGGGGAGGAAGGTGGGAGCGGTAGAATCATAGGAATTGGAAGGGACCTACAAGGTCATATAGTCCAACCCCCTGCCTGTAGCAGGAAATCCTTCTAGAGCATTTCCAGCAGGTGCCTGTCCAGCCTCTGCTTGAAAGTCTCCAGTGAGGGAGAATCCACCACCTCCCTTGGTAATGTATTCCACTGTTGAACCACCCTTATTGTCAATAAATTATTTGTGATGTCCAGCTGGAATCTCCTCTCTTGCAGTTTGTACCCATTGGACCTCGTTCTGCTGTCAAAGGCAGATGAGAACAGATTTGTCCCTTCTTCCTTATGGCAGCCCTTCAGATATTTGAAGAGCGCTATCATATCCCCTCTCAGTCTTCTCTAAGTTCCCTCAACCTTTCCTCATAGGACTTGCTTTCCAGCCCGCTGATCATCTTCGTTGCTCTTCTCTGAACCTGCTCCAATTTGGCTGCAGCGGGGCAGGGGGAGGGCATTCCCGTGAGCAGGGCAGCCCAGGGGGGAGGAACCTAGTTGTGGCTGTTAGGCCACACCCAACCCCCATGTCCCCAGGCTCTGCAGCCCTGATTCTGCCTGCCGCAACATGCTCAGACTTGCGCCTAGATGCAGATCCCCTTGCCCCGTGGAGAGCTCCGGAGGCAGCAAACCGGTGTGGGATACAGTGCAGGCCAGTTGGCTTGCCTGTTCCAGCACAGGTTAGGATTGTGCTGATAGCCGTTTTGGATAACTACACGTTTTCTCTTTTTTCTTGACCTGAGCATGAATGTACCCAGTCCATATATGGGTAATTGAGGTCACTCAGTAATTACATTCTCCTTTGAACGCTTTCTTGATTGCTTTCTCCAAGTCAAGATCATTTTGATTGGGAGCTAGTGGTGTTGCGGTAAATCGTAAAGGGTAGGCATTCTTCATGCCGCCACCCTCTAGCCACACCCCACTAAGACTAACTGTAACAGCAAGGATCAACTTTACATTGCTTCATTAGAGTCTTTTCTTCTCCTGCCTCTTACTCTGTCTTTGAAGCTTCTTATACTTCATTACGGACCTGACTCCCTTCACCTCCAATGGAGTAGGTCACAGTGGTTCAAACCAAGTGTACAAACACTGAAAAAAATGGAATTAAAGAATATTCCAGATGAGAGCCAGGATGGTGCAATAGTTCAGGAGCTGGACTTAGAGCAAAAAGACCCAGGTTCAAATCCCTGCCCAGCCATGAAGCTTCCTAGGTAACTTTGAGCCAGTCACTGTCTATATAGGAGTGTAGCCGAACAGCACAATCTAGGCAAGTCTACTCAGAAGGAAGCCCCACTGAGTACAATGGGTTTACTCTCAGTTGAGTGCGTATAGCAGTGGTTCCCAAAGTCCTCCGTGAGAAGAGGGAACCTTTGTGGGGGTGGGGCTGCTGCAGCAAGGCAATCTGCAGGATCGCTCTGCTGCCAAGAGAGAAGGTTTTTTTCCCCTTCACTGCAGGTACCACTGGCATCCAGGGGGTGTGGCAAGCCCCCTGGAAGCCTCCGCAGGGCTCTGCAAACCTGATTAGATCTATCTGCAGGCAAGGGAAAATCCCCATCTCTCCCAGCAGCAGCTCAATCCTGGGCATCATGTTGCTGCCTTCCTCCCATCCCTTGAAGGGACATAGGCCAGTGCTTCTCAAGCTAGTGGGCCATGACCCGCCAGTTTGGGAAACACTGGTGTATAGCAGCAGTCGCCAAACTTGTGATCGCTGCACAGCGAAAAACCCTTCCTCATCCCAAGTGGTGCTTACTGTTCTGTTGAAGCGCCGCTCCCTTTCCCAGCTGATCTGGTGTCAGGGATACTCTGGGTAGTGTGTCTATCGCCTGGCGTCCCTGAAGGCTGTGCAGCATAGACACGGGCATAGTGTCCCTGCCACCAGATCAGCTGGGAAATGGAGCGGCACCAATAGAACAATAAGCGCCACTTTTCCAACCCCTGGATCTGGTCTGCAGGTAGGGGTTTGAAGAGTCCAGGTGTATAAGATGGCAGCCTTAATGTGAGCTACATATTGCTTCTTGCATATCTGTTGGGTAAGATGGTAGCTAGTTATTCCTATTTGCCTTAGGCAAATTTCTCAGGTTGCCTCCTGCTGAGCCTGATCCTTCTCAGCTAAAATTTGTTTGAAACAGGTTTCAAAGCCAACACCCAGGAGCTCCTGTTAATTATATCACCTCTGCTGCTGTTGGAAAAGTCCCAGATCTCTGTTTCCCTCCTTCCCCTCAACTACATTTCTGACAATAATACGTCCCCAGAATTAAATTATTATGTCAGCCTCCTAATTTCACTCACAATTATCCTGATAGAAGTCTGGTCCCCCTAAGTTTTCTAGTGCAGCGTTTTAGCAATCCTCTTCAGAGCAGAAGACTTAGAGTGCAGTCCTAACCTGGAGTTAGGCCGGCACAGTTAGGCCAGCAAAGTTTGGCCAGCACAAGGGCCACCGTAAAGGGCGTTTGGACCACTCTCGGAGTCAAGGATGATGGTGCGCGTCTGTGTGCTGGTCTCTCTGACTCCAAGGGTGGTCCAAACAATCTTTACGATGTCCCTTGGACTGGCCAAACTTTGCTGGCCTAACTCCAGGTTAGGATTGCACTTTCAATGTATTATAGACACCTGGACTAAAGGGTAAGGCCTCACTTAAGTTCATGAGCTGGTTTGTTTCCTGTCCTGCCATTCTTCTGCCAAAATTGCCCCTCCCCAGCTTCTGTGATGCCCTCCCGCCACCCTTTCCCACTCTGGGCACTGCTTGGTACAAAGCCCTGTGTAATGCGAGCATGCCAGGGATAGGGTTTAGTACTGAATGGAGATCATCTCTGCTCATCTCACCCCCCTCCCAGACCTGATCTACCCGTCCTGCTCTCCCCCTGCCCCCAAGCGCCCCTTCCCTGGACCTGCGATGCCCTCCGGCCACCCTCTCCCAGCCCCTGCACTGCATGGTGCGAAACTCACCACCCATAGCCCTGGGACTGACTCCGGCATCGCTCTGAACCCCACCGGTGCTGCCAACTTTACAGCACACCTGCGACACTCTAGGCTGGAGGAGCAGCTGCTGCACCGGCAGCCAGGTAAGTTTGGACTGTGCTCTCCATCATTCAATAAGCAGATACTAATATGCAACTTCCCCTTGCACACAAGCTCAATTCACTGGTTGCTTCGCATTCACTGCAATGCTGTCTCACTGGAGGGGGGAGGTTCTTTGCCGGAGGGCCCCCCCCCCAGCACAGAGACACCCACCCACATTATGACTCCATGCTACTGCTGAAATGTAAGTGCCAAGAAGATTTGCAAGCCCCATCGATCTTCAGCCTGGAGAGCTGTGTGCTTAAGACACCCTCCGTCTGTCAAGAAATTCTAATTTCACAGGGCACACTCATCAAATTTGTTTAGTGTTCAATAAATTCATACGGCTCCCCCGATTACTTTTAATGGACGAGGGGAGTAAACATCTTATTATATTAAAGCCTCAACAATGGATGCATAAATCTCTCCATAAACACAACTGCCTGTTCCATGAAATCACAGGGCCATAATTAAAGTAATTGGAAAAGGATATTTAGTTTATTTAGTTTTTCTTTATCTCTGTTGCAACAAGTCTGCTGCCCACGGATAAAGATAAAAGTATTTCCACATTTTCATTAATTTTCTGTTCTGTCGGTTCGCTCTGCCCTGCAGTCTGTTCCGTCTGAATTCTGGTATCACTTGAATAATTTCAAAAATTAGTTATGAAATTAAAACTTAATTTACCACCAATTTGTATCTTTTTTTTTTCCCCACCCTGTTCCCAATACGCACGTGAGTAGAGCTAAAACACTGCAAGAAAGCAATCTGGATGAGATCGTGTGCACAACTGCCTCAAGATTCTTTTTGTGTGGTGTTTGACTAATGCCCTTGTACAGTTGCGTAGCTGAGGGGGGTTCACAGGAGCCCCAGGACCTTGGGCGGCACTCCGTGGGGACGTGGCAATGCAGCTCCCGGGGTCCTACCCTCCTCACACGCATGGCCACAGGGTGTTATTCAAGCAAACAAGTGCACATGGATTGGTCAACAAAAGACAAACAATTTAGTGACGATTGGATGGCTCCGTTGCAGGGAAGAGAAAATGTTCCCGATGGCTATGGTTCCTCTCAGTCGTGGACAGTGGCATTTCTACAGGGATGGCAAAGCTCTAAGTCTTGCAAGAAGCCTTACCTTGCAGCGGAAGTCACTCCTCTCCTGCACCGTTCTAGCCAATCCTCACAGGGAACAGCAACATCTTGGCGTTGCTTACTGGCTACAGCAGCAAGGGAGAGGAGGGATTTACATGACAGGGTAAGGCTTCTTGCAACACTTAGAGCTTTGCCCTCCCTGTAGAAACGCCTCTGGTCGTGGACCTACTATTGGGTGAGGAGGGGCAAAGCCCTGGGCACTGGAGCTCCTGAGGCGGGTGGAAGGCAGCAATGGGCCAGTTCATGCTGCTGTGAGGTGCACAGTATTGGCCCTCCCGCCCACCCTTGCCTCTGTACGGCTCAAAAATGGAGTCTACTGTGGCATGCGGGGTGGAGCAGAGAGGTGCTTGGGGGTGGGGAACAAGCAAAGGGGGCAGAACTCCTGCACCTCTGTCCCCAGGTGGGCCCTCTGCTGGGTTCCCAACTGGTTCCTCTCCCAGTGGTGGCCAGCTCCCCCATCCCATTTTACTTCCCAGAATACCTTTCAAGAGGACACTATGTCCTTCCTTCACACTCTTTCAGCAAAGCAGAAAATGTGGGGTGCGCTGGTAGCACTTCCTGCTTCATTTAAAGAGCCCACGTGGAAGTAGCCCTGAGATCCCTGCATTCGGCGTCTCACCTGGCACCTTCCGTCTTTCAAAGAGCCCGGTGGAAAAAGGAGCCATGTGAGAAGGGCATCGTAGGTGGCCGAGGATCCTGCCAGCTTTGGCCCTTTCCTCTTCAACCCTTCAACAATGATCAATGAAGTGAACCCTTCAACCCTTCAATCACTCCCAGCATGCTCCACATTCCCCATCGTTCAAAGCAACGTTTTTCTTCTCACGGCACCCTGACCGCCACAGTCTTCTCTACAGTCTTTGCTTCTTGTGATGCCACTTCCTGCTTCTGGAAGACTCCTCTGGGTTCCGCAACTTGCTTCTAGTTAATTTGGGGTAGTTGAGTAATGTCCCTCCACCAGCAATTCATTGCTACAGACAGTTGCTACTAGAAACTGAGGAGCAGAGCCCAGAAAAGTTTTTTTCAGTTATTTTCAACCACAGGGCTCCAACTCCCTGTGGCACACCAGTTGAAAATTGCCGGTTTAAAGGGCTAGTGGAGGAAGGCGCATGATGCTCTTGAAGCAAAGCAGCGACTGTGGAGTGCGCTGGAAGCAGCGCACTATTTCCTGCTCTGATTCAAGAGCAATGGGGGAAGGAACTAGGTAAGGAGGAGTGCATGAGTTGGGGCCAGCAACACTGGTGGGAGGGCAGCGCAATTAGGCTGCCTCAGTAGCTACCCAATAGCTTCAGTAGGCATTGCATTCTGGGGAAAACAGGGAGGCTCCCAGTCAAAAGAAGCGCTACAGTCTCCACTGCAGACAGACAGTAGCAAAATAGACCAAAATAGGCTACCAGGCAAAATAGGCCCCATCAGCCAAAAAAAATCCCCTTGCCAAAAATTCCAGTTTTCCCAAAATGTAATACAGAACTGAAAAGCATCTTGATTTTGTTCTCCTGCACAAAAAAGCACACCTGTAACAATATATTCGTTCAGATGTCTTTGGCTAGGCTTTGAATCTTCTCCTATTAGCCAGCGTTTGAGAAGCCTCATTAAAGACACAAAGGGCCGTATCAGCGGCTCTGATAGTGGCGCTCAACGGGATAAGCTCCCCAGCAAAAAGTGTGTGAAAAGATCTCACAGCGTTAATGAAGGAATTAGTGGCGCACCCAATTTGCACACCAACAATGGCAGCCTCGGTACTGTCAACGCAGTAAAGAATCTGTGTCCCACGCACATCTCCTCCAAAGGCAGGCCTTGGAAAGGTAATCGGATGAAGAAGGGATGTCCCATTTCCAGGTCCGACTTGAAGCTTCTGGGTTGTAGCTTTCTTCGCAGGGACTCTAGAGGAAGGAGTCAAACCTCAGGGCATTATTTATAGCACTGGCAATGTGGTTGGTGCTTAGCATAACAGAAGGGGGCAGTTCTCAGGACTATAATCTAATAATAATAATAATAATAATAATAATAATAATAATAATAATAATA
>JAJKFI010000079.1:2230663-2290374 GCA_029204185.1 Lerista edwardsae
TAATAATAATAATAATAATAATAATAATAATAATAATAATAATAATAATGCAAGTATATACAGTATATACCACCTTTCTTTCTTTGGCCATTAGATTGCTCCTCTGGCTTTAATTCAAGGCGGTTTACATAGGCAGGCTTTATCTCTAAACCCGCAAGGGGTTTTTACAAATTACAAAGAAGTTCTATCTTTCAAGAACTACAAACAACATACAGATGGAATGTTCGTGCTGTAGTCCTTTTTCCTCGCCACACGCTTGCCTTCCTGCTGGCTGATAAACGGCTTCTCTGCTCCCACCAAAGAAACAGCTGGCCCAGCACAACTCCCCTCTCATAGGCAGCTGGAGACAACTCTTATCAATCGCACTTCTCAAGGTCTGCCGCTCACGGAGACTTCCGGTGTTGTCGAACTGGCGACCTTCTGATCTTATCTTGGGGCAAATGGAGGCTTTAATCCTCTCGACTAAACCTTCTGCTATCCATACTTCAACACACAGAGTGAAAGCAAAAGGAGAGGGGAGGGCAGCAAAACCAGATGACCCCCTCGTTTCCTCCAGCCCATTTGCAAGTAGTGAATATATAAATAATGATTCAAATAAATAAATATGTGGAAACCGCTTCCATTGATTTCGGAGAAATTTCACAGTCCAGCAGCAGCCACCGTGTTTGCTGTAGGAATCCCCTTGGAATGGCACTCAGTCAGGGGCAGTGATGTCATGCAGGGGGAACGCGGGGGAACTCAGTTCCACTAGTTAAAATTAGGGCTGACTCCGCCCACTTCACTCTCCCTCATCCCCCCGCCCAATTCCTCTGCAAAGAGCTTTTCTTCTTGGTTGGCCAGCACTCAGAGGGTTAAAGGGAGCGACTCCGGATTCCTAGGGGGGGCGAAGGGGCACAGTGTCCTGCACAGATCTGTCCCCACTGGCGCTCAAAGTGTTGAGTTAGGGACTGCACTGAAGAGCTCAGAATCGGATTAAGTCCTCTGCCACCTTTACTGTCCCTGAAGGAGCAGCCACGGAAAGCAGGGATCTTTGGGGCTCGGTGCAAACACCAGCGTCCATGAGAATCAGTTCAAGAAGACGCAAGGGAGCCACTGCAAAGTTACAGGCGATTGCAAAGTTAGAGTTATCCGGGCTGATGGGCCGTGGCAGAATAGATTCATTTTCATCTGTCTTTCACCCATTGCTGTGATGGGCAATTTCAAAGGCTGGAGACACATGCAGTAGCCTTACCAAACTACCGGCTGTAACGGTTAGTATCTAAGCTCAGCAGTCCTGATAAAGGCTGATGGAATGGTAGCTGCTGCCAGTCAGGGTAGACAGCAGGGGCGGCTTTAAGCCAATGTGGCCAATGTCGTCACATCGGGCCCTGCGCTTCAGGGGGCCCCGCACTAGCACTGAGCATATTGCCTGTGGCTGCAGCTGGGATCTCTATAGGCTGTAAGTCAGTGGGGCGAGCAGAGCAGCCTTACCTTGGTCTCTCCCACCTGCCTCTGAACAGCCCAAAATGGGCCACCCAGAAGCAGTTGGCGGTGATGTTATGATCTCACCACCAACTACTTCCACATGGCTTTGCACGTGGCACGAACAGCGCTCTTCTTGGTGAGGGGGGGCGCAGGGGGGGTTGGGGGCCCCACAGGAATGCCCCACCATTGGACCCCACCACTGCTAGAGCCGGCCCTGGTAGACAGCATTGAGCTAACAGCCCAATCCTGAGTTGCCCGGGCACCACAGGCACCGCCATAGCCAAATGGCCACTGCTACATCCAGTGGCAGCCAGGCAGCTGCTGGCACATCGGGAGAAGGGGACGTTCATCCCCTTCCCCCATGTAAGCCAGGCATTTTGCCGGTGCAGACGCAAGGGCCTTCCTCCCAGGCCACGCAGCCTGGCACAGAGGATAGGATCCAGCAGTGGAGGTTGCCACTGGTCCCATCCCCGCTCCACCCCTCCCCCACCCAGTTATGCCCTCCCTGCCCACCTGGAAAATGCACAACACTGGAGATCAGCAAACTCACCAGCTGCCGGCCCCACGTGGTCATCTCTGGGTGGTGGACGGGCGCTGGGTCAGCGCAGATAGGAAAACCTTAGCGCCCGCACTTGGCATGCCTGACGGCACATCTGTGACACCAGCACCCACGCGACACTTGGACCCCGGGCACTGGAGGGTTCAGGATTGGGCCCGAAACACATCTGCAGAAGGCAGCTTCTGAAGTTCTTATTGAGTGCATCTGTCCTGCTAGAAAATTCGACGCAAGTCAAAACACACTGTCAGATCCTCCCCTTATTCATGTCTGCTCTGCTTTCTCTAGGCACAAGATCTGGGGCACTGGCAGAGCGGAAGATTTTTGACACCTGCTGGGTTGACAATTGTGAACTCCCCCATATTTAATGCTGCTTTGAGAAGTGCACGCAAAAGAAAGAGACAGACCTAATTTGTCTCTGCATTCCCCCCCCCGCCCCCCGCGAGATGGTTTCATAAATAGCTGCAGAGACAAGGAGCCATTTGTACATCTTGGCGGGCTTCTACAGAGATAAATAGCTCATAATTTCTATTTATGGGGACGATTACCCATCACATCTTTGTTTCCTGCTGGGAAGATGAATACGGGGGGGAGGGGAATTGGGGGTAGAAAGAGGCACAGCAGCATCTGTTGGTAGATTTGTTTCCACTTTGAGTTGTGTGGGTACAAAAACTACGCGTTCCTCTGTATGTAACTGAGGGCACAATCCTAACCTGGGGTTAGGCTGGCACAGTTAAGCCAGCAAAGTTTGGCCAGCACAAAGGACAACGTAAGTGGAGTCACACAGACGGGCGCCGTCCTCCCTGTCTCCGAGAGCGGTCCAAACGTGCTTTACAGTGGCCCTGGTGCCAGCCAAACATTGCTGTGCCAGCCTAAGAGTGCAACCCTAAACTAGAGTTAGGCTAGCATAGTTAGGCCAGCAAAGTTTGGCTGGCACACTGTAAAGTCTGTTTGGACCACTCTCGGAGTCAGAGAGGCCAGCACACAGACGTGCACTATCCTCCCTGACTCTGAGAGTGGTCCAAATACACTTTATGGTGGCCCTTATGCCGGCAAAACTTTGCTGGCCTAACTATGCTGGCCTAACTTCAGGTTAGGATTGTGCCCTAACTTTACGTTAGGATTACGCCCTGACATGCCTTTTGTTCCTGGCTCCCTCAAACACAAGCCATGCAGAAGTGCCATCCATCTTCTGCTATTCCATGAGAGCCACACTTTCCTGGAAGGACTCTGTTACCTGAGATTTCAGCTTGCGCAGTCAACAGCAGCCTCACCCTCCTCTTGGCTCTTGCCCTGGTGTCTTTAAGAACATAAACAACAGTGCTTTGGAAACTTTGGCCAGCTCCACACTTACACACGTGAGGCTACTGGCTCTTATGGAGCTTCAAAGGATAGGGCTGCTGTCTGATCTGGGGCATGAGGTGGGTGGGGCTTCCCAATTCATCACTGGAAGCTGCAGGATTCTTGGCAGCCTACAAAGAGACTTAGGAAAACCTGGAGTTGTGCAATGATGTGCTTAATCCCATATGTCTCACCAGTGGTGTCATTCAAATGATTTAGGAACAGGAACTCACTTTTGAGTGAAATCAAAGTGAAAATTTGAAAGTGAAATTTGAGTGAAAAATCCCAGAAGCAGCCCTGGAGCCCGTTAGGATCCGGAACGCCCGTTCTGGTCCGTTCCCCCTGAATGACATCACTGTGTCTCACTCTTAATTCCATGTGTCTCTCTCTTGTGTGTGTCTCAGGGTGCACTCCTAGCTACCCTATTTCCCCGAAAATAAGATCTATCCGGAAAATAAGCCCTAGCATGATTTTTCAGGATGCTCGTAATATAAGCCCTACCCCCCCCCAAATAAGTCCCAGTTAAGATCGTCAGCCAGACGGACGCATTTACATAGAACGCTTGTTGCAACACATGACAGACGTACTGAATTATAAAATAATAATGTATTTATATAGATTCTATATAAATATAGACACTATATAAATATAAATCTCTATTTATATAGATTTATATATATATCCCCTAGACCATACTGTATACTCAAATATAAATAAATAATATTATTGACATTAATACTTAAAATAAATGATAATATAAATTATAATTGTTTGTAAATACCCAAGCGGGCGCCTCTGAACAAGAGGTAAACACCTATGTAAACAGATGAACTTGAGACTTATTGCCAAATGACCAATCGGAGTACAGACACAATGCACGAATAACGTGCGCACTTGTTACCGAAAGATTGTGTCTAATAGGAATCTTGGTGTACATGAATTAATATAGATCGTTGTACATGAAAAAAATAAGACATCCCTTGAAAATAAACCCTAATGCGTCTTTTGGAGCAAAAATTAATATAACACCCGGTCTTATTTTCGGGGAAATACGGTAGTGCAGGAGCAGGCAGACCAGCGCTGCATCCTAACACCAGTTAGGATTGTCCTGGAACTCACCACGGGACAAGAGGATAGTGCTCCCAGCAGAGTGGGCATAAAATGCACAGCAAAATAAGAGCAAGAGACGCAACTCGGCACTAAATAGGTAACAGCTCCCCCTACTGGTAGTGTGGAACACAGCCCTACTCTGTTACTCTTCTGACAAATAAATCATTTGCACATCACAGCTGAAGCGGGATGACACTGGCTTCTGACAACAACCCTGCAGAGCAGCCTGCTCTGATCCATACACTGTAACTCACTATTAATGTGGGAATTAAGAGATGAGGTTGAATTGCCAACCAGACCCCGTCCCCACAACTTCCCTCGTCTAGCAACAAAGTTCAGTCTATTTAAATTGCCCCTCCTCTACCCCTATACAGAACTCAACTGCATGATTAAGCTTTGTGCCTTAAAAATTAAGAAGCCCTCATTTATCTTTTTTTTAACACTAAAGACTAGGAAACTTTGTCTGCTCCACTGAAGCTCAGGCATTTCCACTGAGTTCCGTTTTTTAAAAGTCTATTGCATCCGGAAGTGTAGACTGTGTGTCACTCTGTTGAGACTTTGTAGACTGCGTGTCAGTCCCATGAAGGTATAATTTATATGGAGAAGCCATGACGTCACATACTTGAAGCCATGGGTATAAACTGAGATCATCGCCGCGAAGGAGGATTGCCGCCGCGGCGTCACAAATCAAAATCTCCCTGCCCGTGTGGTAAAGTTAATCTCAACGTCTTTAAGCATGCCTGCGTGTTCTGCATACGGGTGCACGAATCGCTGGACGAAAAATGGGATTACTTTGCACAGGTACTTAAAATCATTGTGATTTGTTGCTACAGAAAAATATTACTTCATAAAGTATGCAGCCCTTCACAAACTGAAGTAGATATGAAGAAATAAAATAAAAATAAAAATAAAATATTACTTCATAAAGTATGCAGCCCTTCACAAACTGAAGTAGATATGAAGAAATAAAATAAAAATAATAATATGTAATATTTTTGAAATTCTGAACATTAACAGAATTTGTTTTATGGGGGGGGTGAGTGTAGAAGTTTAAAAAAAACTCTTAATAGCCTAGAAGTAAAAAAGAATTACTCTCATATTGACAACTACTTGTGTTATACATTGAGAGATTTTAATGTAATTTCCCTACATATTTATCTGATTTTTGCCCACCCTCCCCTTTTTTTCTTTCCTTCCCGTTCACACTTTATTCCTGCTTGTGTAGATTTCAAAAAATAAGTCTGTCAAAACAGTGCAATCCGAGTTTAAATAGACAGCAAGCAGCATTTCGTCTGGTGTGTTCAGTACTATAATTACGCGGAATTAAACCTTGGAATTGCATATTAACTCATAATATGTTTACCACTGATGTTTCTCCACGATCACACGTTTTTATTTTCGTAAGTTTTTACTTCAGGAGTAAACTATTAAGTCCTAAACATCACGCGAAAACCAATCTGAAAAGCTTGGAATCAGCATTGTTTTGAGTATAATTACGTCACCGCTAAGCCCGCCCCGTAGCTTCACTTCTTCCCTATCTAACTGCATAGGCACAGCCACCCCCTGGTCAATCCTTGGTTTCCACCATGGAGGTTTCCACAAGAATGTTAGACTCACTGGAGGCGGCATGATGTCATTTTCGTGAAGCCAGGGGCACACAAATATGGCTGACTCAGATCATTGCTGCCAAGGAGGAGGATTGCCGCGAATTCACGAATAAAAATCTCCCTGCACGTGTGTAAAAGTTAATCTCAACCTCTTTAAGCATGCTTGCGTGTTCTGCATACGGGTGTGCGAATCGCTGTACGAAAAATGGGATTTAATTTCCATGGAAAGATTCATGTATTCACATTGCATTGGTTCAATAAAACTACCGTTCAGTGAGTGCATTATTTTTGAAGCTGTGTAATTTCTTGTTGTTCCTAGCAGTCTCATTCACCATTTTCTGACACCCACTGTTAATGGTCTAGAAGGAAAAAAAATATATTTCCCCCCGTCCTTTTTCTCCCCTTCCCGTTTACACGTTTTTTCCCACCTTCCATTTTCTACTGTAATATTTTCGAAATTGTGAACATTAACAGAATTTGTTTTTTGGGGGGCGGGAGTGAATGTAGAAGTTTTAAAAAATACTCTTAATAATCTAGAAGTAAAAAAGAACTACTCTCATATTGACAACTACTTGTGTTATGAAGAGATTTTAATGTAATTTTCCTATATATTTATCTAATTTTTGCCCACCCTCCCCCTTTTTTTTCTTTCCTTCCCGTTCACACTTTATTTTTGGTTGTGTAGATTTCAAAAAATAAGTCTGTCAAAACAGTGCAATCCGAGTTTAAATAGACAGCAAGTAGCATTTCGTCAGGTATGTTCAGTAATATAATTATGCGGAATTTCACCTTGTAATTGCATATTAAATCATAATAAAGTTACCAGTAACGTTTCTACACGATCACACGTTTTTATTTTCGTAAGTTTTTACTTCAGGAGTAAACTATTCAGTCCTAAACAGTACGTGGAAAGCAATCTGAAATGCTTGGAATAAAGATTGTTTGGGGCGCTCAAACATGGCCGCTAAGCCCTCTAAGCCCGCCCCCTGGCTTCAATTCGCTCCCATTAATTCTACAGGCATGCCGCCTCCAGTCAATCTAACCCTTTTGGGTTTCCACCTCTACGATGCCGAAGGAGGCGGGTTTGTCAAGCTACGTAACGGGTTTGCGTAAGCTCCGGATTCTGGAATAAATACAAAAAGCGAGGGCGGGAGATCAACTCTGTTTGCTCCGCCCTTGTGATAGGAGCTGTGGAAGCATGTCCGGGCGCGACTCCGAATTGGAAGAAGCGTCTGGGTTCTCCGATCTGAGCGACTCCGAATTCTTGCAGATCGAGGAGCCGGAATTGCAGTAAGTTTATGGTTGTTGTCCGTCCATATCTGCTCTGCTCTTCTGCCCCGCGGCTTTCTCTCTGCCCCATTGCATTAAAACGTTCCCTCCCCAAGCGTCCTTTTCACTCCGCGACCCTGTCCCTGTTTGCTCCGGAGTCCCTTCTCAGCCGCTCTCATTCAGCGGGTGCGCCGCCAACACTTTTAAAGGATGTCCCTGATCGCCCGAGTGCAGCTGATTCATCTCTTCTTATTAACATTTCCCAGGTGAAAATTTGGGCACTGTTTTTATGGGCCTAAACAGTGGGGCGGGGCAGGAGAAGTTCCTTAGCTTTTATGCTTGGGCTATTTTAGTTATCGTTTTTAGACAGATATTTGGGGGCGGGGGGGGGGGAGGAAGGAACATAACTTGGGAGGTGGCCTGTGGATTTTCTTAAAAATCTCCTAGCACTGTTGTGTTTCTTGTATGTGTGATGGGGCCTCTGTGTGTGCACACGCACAGGCAGTTCTGAAGGTGATCTGAAGTCATCACAAATCTCCTGTCCCTTGTATGTGTTTGTAACAACCACCAAAACTAGACTGACTGGCAATTGACAATCAAGGGCAAACAACAGAGGAGGATTATTGCCTTCATGTTATCTCAAGTGGCTAATTTTCTCTTTCCTAAACTGTTCCCCTCCGTAAACTGTTAGGGAAGATTAGTTGCACTGCATGATGGTGAAAGAGACCTGGTGAAGGGAAGGCAGGGATGTGGTGGTGCTGTGGGTTAAACCGCTGCTGCTGGACTTTCTGACCGGAAGGTTGGCAGTTCGAGACCATGCAACGGAGTGAGCTCCCATTGCTTGTCCCAGCTCCTGCCAACCTAGCAGTTTGAAAGCACCTAAAAATGCAAGTAAATAAATAGGTACCACTTCTTTTCCTTGTTTCCTCTGGGAAACAGGGAAGGTAACGGTGTTCCGTGCGCTACGGCATATAGTTGTACACATGCCGGCCACATGACCATGGAAGCTTGCCCTTGGACAAACACTGGCTCTTTGGCTTAGAAACAGAGATGAGCACCGCCCCCCTGCAGTCGGTCACAACTAGACCATTCAGTCGTGGGGAAACCTTTACTTTTTATGATGGTGAAAGGAGAAAGTCTGGGCAGCTGCATGCATTAGTTGTTTGGAACTTGTTTTTTGTTTCCATCAATGGCAGAGCACCTGCAAATCCAAGTTGTTCTGGTATCCGGCATCTTGAATCCAAGGGTGATGATGAGGCCCAAGAGAGCATGTCGGAAACAGGGAAAAGGAAGAGAGATCAGACACCACTTGAAGCTTTTCGCCTACGGTACCTTACAGTTACCCAGATAACTGCACAGGTTTGGTGCGAACAGCAAATGGTGTTTAAGAGAGAGATTCCAGATCTACAGGTTCCTGAGGCTGCAGCAGTCCTAGATGCAGGAAAAAGCATTCATCTTGCCAGAGGTAACCATTTTTTTTTTAACTCCATGCCCCAAAATGCTTATATCAAATCTTCAACCTTTTTTGTGGCACATCGGTAAGGTGCTAAAATTGTCAAGGCACACCATCAGCTTTTTGACAGTTGGCACCATGCTGCCGGTGGTGGGGCTTATCCCCCCAATGGCCCTACTAATAAATGACCCTTCCTCAAATTTCCATGGCACACCTGTAAACCATTCATGGCACACCACTATGCTGTTACACAGTGGTTGGAAATGGCTGGCTTATCTGAAAGTCCCTTCTTCACATTGTGTTATACCGATGCTCTTTGCAAGAAATCCTTTCATTTACAGCCTTGTTCTTAATGAGGTGGGCACTTCAAACTCGCAGATAGGGACTGACGTGATGGCATGCTCCTTCATTGAAAAATATTTTCTGCATCTCCGAATTGAGCTCCCTGATGAGCTAGTTTTCTATGTGCAGGGAGTTCTTTTTTTTTTTTTTTTTTTTGACTCCATTCCCCATCACAGTCTCAAGTGTACCATCTAGTCCCAGGTTTACCACAGATAAGATTTCACAGATAAGAAAACACAGAGAAGATTTCACTGCAAAATAATTACACTGTCAGCCAAAGATACAGACCCACCAGTGGGTCTGTGTCTCTGGCTGACAGTGTAATTATTTTGCAGTGAAATCTTCTCTGTGTTTGTTTTCCTCTGAAAGCCAATAAAACTAGCTCTCCTAGGGGTGGGGCGGGGGAGAATAGTGGTTCAAAGCAACGTATAACAGTGATTAAAAATAAACTCACAATGGAGATACAAGGCAACTGTTTGGGTTTCTGGACACAAGGGCAAGAATGTAATCTTCCTTTGCTGCCAATAAACATTTTTTCACAGGGTCACAGTGTCCTGAAAATATGTGCAAAATCATGTATTCCATTCAAATGATTGACCAGAAAAGCTGATTTCATAATATTCTTTGGCATCTTATTTCAATTGTTTTTCAGCTTATTAAGCAGAGACGTTTTTTGAACCATTTAGTACTTCTTATACCAGGCTAATTGAATATATACATACAAAACTTAACCTATATGTACAGTATATAAGGCCTGTATGTATATAATGTCCTGATTTGCAGACAGTCTCATAAGGAGGCAAACATTGCTCCTTGGCTACATGCAACCAGCTAATCCTGTATTATTCTTTTTTTTTGGGGGGGGGAGGTGCCAAAACAAACTAAACCACTTTGTGGGTGGAGCAAGCTGCTGACTGTGCTCCAGACAGTTGATAAATAAATGTCTCTTGCCTTTCTGAAGCAGGGTGGGGTAAGACCACACACGCCTCTCCCAGCAACTGGTTTCATTTTAAATGATGTGGGAACCCCAAAAGAGCAGCAGAACAAATTTCTTGTTGCAGGGAGTTCCATGGGGTGGGCTCTGCCACTGAAGCAGGATAGTGCCCCCACCTGGCCAGCTTGTTGGCCTGTTTTGTGGGTGTTCAGTTGGTGCGTGAGAAGCTGGTTCACTGCATCTTTCCATCTCTGCTTTTTTCATCCAGAGCTGGAAGACCACGACTTGGTGACAGTCTGCATCACCAGCCGAGAAGATTCGTGGGCCATCAGGTTGTTCAATCTTCTGCTGATGATTCGTGACCTGAAAGGAGGTGAATGAATCATGAATTGGCATATGAATATTTATGTGTCTCCCATGTCCCCTGCTGTGACTTGGCTTGCCATCATGTGGTCAGCAGATTTGGGAGCTGTTCTGGACCCAATTCTCCTTCTAGATTCTCTTCCAGCTCTGTTCCTAAGCATGAACATGTGAAGCTGTGCTTCTCCCAGGTCCAGTGCTCTCACTCAGAGACCAGAGACTAACCTGGAGTTAGGCCGGCACAGTCAGGCCAGCACAAGGGCCACTGTAAAGCATGTTTGGACCATTCTCGGGGAGGATGGTGCACGTCTGTGTATGTTGGCCTCTCTGACTCTGAGAGTGGTCCAAGCATACTTGGCGGTGTCCCTTGTGCTGGCCAAACTTTGCTGACCTAACTATGCCAACCTAACTCCATGTTAGGATTGCACTCTACATCTTGTCTAGCCAGATGGCCAGTAGGTCTCCAGGGCTCCAAACAGGGCCTTCCTTTGTCCCATCAGATTCCCTTTCTGAAATCTTATCCCCACTGTAGACTAATTAGCATCCCTTCTATCATCAAAGACTAGTCTTGTTCAAAGTATCACTCAAACCCACCACCTGTGTGACAGCAACTAGCCGTAGGCTTGCCTGCCCAAGCTGCAGAGGTCCTCCTTCCTCTGCTCCAATCAGTGGCTCCTTGGTTCTCAGCAGCTCCTGGGCAGGGCAGCCACACACTACTCTCCAGCAATCTCAGTTCCAACAGCCATCTCAGTATCCTCTGTCCCGTCAGTCAGTCAATCAATCAGATCAGTTAGTCACTTAGTCACGGTCTCCAGACTCCCTCCTTCCAAGCTCTTCACACTTCCCTTCTACCTCTCCTCCCCAACTCTCTACTCCTGCACCCCCACCTGTCTGGCAGTCAGGCTTCCACCTGTATTCCTCAGGTCTTCATCATCCTCCCGGCCTGCAGTTGTGAACCACACTGTGGCAGGGTTAACCCTGTAATTCCCAGGCTTGTTCAGACAAGGGGTCACTGCAGATACCATTCCCTATCTCCTCGGTGTAATCTTCTGCATTTTCCTTTGCACTATCCCAGCCCCACTTGGACTGGCCAGGAAAATTGAACTTGGGACCTTTTCTGTGCAAAACAGGAGGATGTACACTAGAGGGCCATGCAGTGTTAATTTGCCATTTCTGCATGAAAGGCAGCATTCTCCTGCCACAAAGTGGTCCTTCCCTTTCATGCGGCAGGTCGTCGTGTCAGAGAATTCCCGGTGTTTGGGGTGCTGGAAGGCGTCTTTGTGGTGGGCATCATCGATCAGCTGAGCTACACGGCCAAAGGAGAGCTGGAGCTGCACGAGTTGAAAACCCGGAAGGAACCCTCCATGCCTTCGGCCGCACAGAAAAAACGAGACCAGTTTCAGGTGGGCCAGCATGTCTTCTGTGCTCGCAAATGGCTTCCGTTTGTGTTCCGCCCTCCAAATGCAGCCGTGCAGCATGGCCTGCTGGATGCACAACTCCCCTGTTGTTGCAGTCCTTCCCAGGGTGCAAAAAAACAAGGCAGCGTGCTGAGCCCCCGATCACTGCACAGGGCTGTGTACCGGATGCTCATGAAGAGCATTTTAAAATCTGTGAGTTTTTTCTCTGAGTACAATGGGACCATGGTATCCACGGGGGTGTTCTGTTCTGGAACCCCTTGCAGAAACTGAAATCAACAGATACCAGGGTCCCGGGAGGGGGGGGGAGAGAGAGAGAGAGAACTGCTTTTTTCCAAACCTCTTGGGGCTTAAAGTAGCTCTAAAGATCCACTTCTCGGTCACATGGAAGGTTCTTTGCTCTTCCCAAGTTTGCCCCAGAATGCACTGATGCATTCTGGGACAAACCTGTGTGGAGCAAGGAAGGTGCAAAGAGCTTCCACTATAGCTGCTGTTCAAAGTCACAGGAGAAAGATTGGCAGACAGCAGAGGCTGATGGATAGCAATCCCCTCTGCCCAATTCAACTGCATGCAAGAATTTCCTGGCAGCCTTAATTAAATGGTCATACAGTATCTTTAGCCTGTATTTTAAGCACCAACATCTCACCTGAGACTGCTTCTTAGGCCTCTGCTGAAGATTGTTTCTCCATGCCCTTATCACCCTTGCAGATGCAATTGGCAGTGGCATGGACAGGCCTTTATTGTAGCCACACCTGGTTTCCTGAACTCACTGCCATTTGACGCTTGTAGCAATACACGTCCTCATTTTGGTGCTCAATTTCTGTTGCACAATTAAATTAACGACCTTGACATCTTCCTTTCGATAAAAACCACATTGCCTTTTAGGGTCGAGAGCTGATGCAACGGTTATCTCATTTTTGCATGGATTTGAATCTGGATCTCTCCAATCTCGTTGCAGCACTCTATCCACTACACCACACTGCCTTTATGGCTGCTCTATAGGACTGATATTGGTTGTCTAACAAAAACATAATTTCACCTTCTTCAGGTCTGTTTGTACAAGTATATATTTGACGCGATGGTACAAGGCCAGTTGACGCAGGATAGCTTCAGCCAGCATCTTCACCTACGGCCCAATCAGGCGCTTGGCCCACACGTTCAGGAACAGGTTCGGAATGCAGGATTCACAGCAAGCTGTTTCCGAGATCTCCTGGAACTGACATTTCTCAACTTGACACTCTCAGACATTCCCATCATTGACCGTTTGCAAATCGAGTATATCCACCAGGAGACCAGCGCCCTCCTTGGCAAGGAGCTGTTGGCCTATAACAAGGACACCATGAGCTTCAAACTGCAGTATTTCCTGGCCTACTGGAAAGGCCAGAGGGACCCTAAGGGGGTAGACATTGAGGATGCCTGGAAGTGCCGCTATTGTGTCTACTCCGACATCTGCGATTGGCGATTGCAGAAATCGCCAGAAAGTGGGATGCAGGGAAATGAGCACAAGAAGCACAGATGAAGGGGCAGCTGCAGAAAGTTGGACTCAAGGAAATGGGCACAAGAGGCCTACATGAAGGCTTGCCTGAAGGATAGACTCTGTGTCTCTCCTAAATTGCATGTTCCATTGAGCCTGTTTGGACTTGATTTGTTTCTGGGCAAATGGCAGCTAGATCACTTCCCCTGTGAATCAGGGCTGTAGCATGGAGGGAGGGGCTTTAACTTCAGCCCCCAACCACAGTCCTGATCTGAGTCACACCCCCACTGCCAGCTATTTGCCCAATAGGACCTTCCCTTCCAATATAAAAGAAGATTTAGCCCATGGCCATTGGTTACACTTTTGATTAGTTGGTTACACTTTTTCCCCTGCATTTTGGTCTTGATCCATGGGCGGCTCTGATTTGGCTGCTTACTTAGGGGCAATCTAACTTGCCAGCCTTAATGATCAATCAACAATATTTATATACTGCTTTTCAACACAAAGTTCACAAAGTGGCCAATAATAGTAATAAAGTTAAATGGCTCCCTGTCCCCAAAGGGCTCACAAGCTAATGATGGCAGCATTATATTCAGTGGATGAGGATGATGAATATTTATATAGCACTTTTCAACAGAGTAGATCACAAGGCAGTTTACACAGCAGTAAATCAATAAATGGTTCTCTGTCCCCCGTCAAAGGGCTCACAATCTAAAAAATAAAATGCAGAAGAGATACAAGCAAGACACCAGAGGAAACAGTGGGGTGCCAGAGGGAAATTTGCTCTCCCCCGCTAAATATAAGAGGATGCCACTTTGAAGGTGCCTCCTTGTCCCCTCCACAGGGGTTTTCTAGTGCTGTGTAGGGCCTTTGTCATATAGATAGGGTGCCTTCCAAATAACTGCAGCTTGACTTGTTTCATCAGTTCAAGGAGAAGGAAACCTCTGTGTTCTCCTACTCATACCCTGATAGCAAGTTTTCATATTCAAGGAATTTGAAAAGCGCAACCCAAAATGCAGAGGGGCACTGCTATGCTTTCCCATCCACTGTAGTCCCTGTGCACCTAATTGTGATGTTAACACATGTCCCTGTATTCCCAAGTCAGAGCATCCTAGTCTAGAAATGACAAGTCACTTCTGTACAAAAGAATTTCAAGCTTTTCTACATTTTTATAGTGACTTTGATACATATATTACATATATTTTTACATATATTACCATAACAGTTAATCATCCTCTTACCCTTCCCTCTTGTTGGGAAAAAACATTGCTAATGTGTGAATTTGTACAGTCATCCAGAAGGAGAGGTGTATGGCGCAATAGGTGTATGGAGTTGTGCTCCAAACTCTTGTGGCATACCTGCAGACCTTTTGTAGCTCACTGATGTGCCGCAGTGCACCCATTGAGAATTGCTGGGTTAGACACATCCAGGGAGGATGGGTCTTGTTGGTGATGGTAGCCATGATCACTAACTGGAACTTCCTTGGTCAGAATAATAATACCAGAATTTATATATTGCCTTTCTTGGTCTTTGGATTACTCTTCTGACTTTAATCCAGGGTGGTTCACATTACACAGGCTTTGTCTAAGGTGTTTGTTGATTTTTTTTCATCACACCCCAAGGTGTGTTTTTTTTTTTTCATCATAACAAAAGTTCTGATCTTTCAAGAACAAACGAACATTCCAGAGTGGATCTTTCACAGTCTGGTCTCATTCTGGCCACAGTTGCCTCCCACGCTGTCTGACAAACTTTCTCTCTCACCGAAAGGCAGCTGGCATGGCTCCTTCTCTCTCACCAAAGGGCAGCTCGAAACAGCTTAACTCAGCTGGTCAGTCACTTTCTCAAAGTCTCCTTGCTCACAGAAGTTTCTGGTGGTCTTGAACGGGCGTCCTTCAGTTGGTATCTTCCGGCTTCATGGCAGCTCTACCCTCTGGACCAGACCTCCTGAATCAAAATACTCAGGATTTTTATGGTGCTTTATACGAGCATGAAGCTGTCTTTACAACAGCCCTGTGAGGTGCATTTTGACATCCCTGCAGTGCAGATGGGGAAGGCTGAGGAGGAGTGACTTGACCATCTAGTGAGAATTCATCACAGAAGCTAAATTTGACCTGATGTAATTCACAGCCCAAGAGCTTTTGCCAGGAAAAGGAAGTTCCAAAACTGCCTAATATGCAGTAGCTTCTGCCTAACATTCAACCACTCTGTCAAAGAAACAACCAATGAGGAAATATGCAGGTAGTACAGCTCTGTCTGGGCTGTACTATTAATAACTACATGTTTTCATGAAAAGCTACATATTGGGAACAAGAATCTTGCCCATCCGCCTCCCAGACACGTGAGGCTTCTACGTGCGGCAACCGTTGTAAAGTGTTCCATAACGTGTAGTGAGCTCAGCTTTGCTTCTGAAACGGAACAGTGGGATGCAATTACACCACCCTGTCTGCTGTTTTGGAGAGATAGCCTTCTCATGGCCACTAGATGGCAGTATAGCTCACAGTACTGAATAGCCTGCTACTTAACTGAAGATGGTTGGAATTGGCACCTGGTTAAACACTAATTCCTAATTCAGACAGTGTTGAGTTGTTTGAGTCTGTACTATTCAGCACTTCTTTGGACAGGAAAAAAAGAAATTAGAAAATTCCCCAACATTGTAACGTGAAGGCAGGTGCTTCTGATCATCTGGTTGATGCTAACCAGAGACTTTTCCTTATGCCCACTTCTGCCTTTCTTCTGTCTCCCATTGCTTGAATTGGCAAAGGAAGAGGGGGAAAGAGCAGAAGAGACAATGTGGTGGAGAGAAGAGTGCTGGGCTAGAGTGTCCCCCACACTCTAGTTCACCATACGTCCATACTTGTCCTTCTCTGGTCCCTGGGGCAGGAGAAGCTGAGGGTGGCATGTCACCAAATTGGGGGAGCAGCCTTCTGTGCAGGAGGTCTTTGGCTGGACAATCAACTTAGGACAGCCCAGAGTGTGTCACCTTGAGTCCCCTCCAGGGGGAGAAAGACAAACTAGAAATACCATAAATAAGTGTGTGGAAAAACCTAAGTTGTGAATTTCACGGTGATGAAGAGGTGGTCGCCATCTTAGATGCATTTTTAGAAGGTCTGTGAATAGTCTGAAACCACAATGGCTAATAGGAGCTCTGTGGTCAGACTACCACTTGCAGAAGGAGGGCTGTGGTTGTCATGACCTGCTTGTAGACTCCCCTGAAGTGTCCAGTTGGACTCAATGTTCCGTTGGCCCCAGCGTGACTCATCTGACATTCCTTAAGGGTTTAGATTATGTCAGGGCAATTTCGTGTTGCTGCTTTGCCAAGCCTGTTGCAGCTTTAGCACAATGTACCATATGTGCCATAGACACTTGTGTCACTTGCAATAGACACTTGTGTCACTAGGTGGCATTATAGCTTCCTGCTTCAGCTATAGGCCTTTGACAAGGATAGCTTGCGCATGTAGAGCACATCAGACAAACTAGGACTCCCGTACTTCCTCTCTGTGATTTCCCTCTTGCTTGCATGCTGGGAACAAGCAGCACAATTATGACCTGCTGGCAAGATGTTCTATAGCCCCCCCCGGGGGGGGGGAATCCTGGTTTGATCCCAAGACATAATTCTGTAATTTATCCCTTCCCTTGTCTCCAAAGAGTCCACATAGGCCTATTTATCTCAACACCCACCCAGTGAGGTAGGCGAATTTGAGAGTCGGTGAGCTCCATGGCTTGAGTGGGGATTTGAGCCCAAGTTCAAGGTGTGAATGGTGCATAAGCTGGATAGCATGGTGATTTTTCAACCTTTGTGCTACAGTACATTGGTGTGCCATAGGAGTTTGGAGCACAGTGGCTGAAAATATCTGAAAAACTCTTCCAGGTTCTGTAACTCTTGTTTCTAGGGCAGTTGTGCATAGTGATAAATCGTCTGTCCTTCCTCTGTCGGTATTCTGCAGTGTAGTTCATTACTACAGACAGTTATCCTAGAAACAGAGCCACAGAACCTGCAAGAGTCTCTTGGAAGCTGGAAGTGACATCACAAGAAGACCATAGAGAAGACCATAGAGGTCAATGTGTTGTGAGAAGAAAAACACTGAAAATTGTTGGACTGGTTTGTAAGACACGTATTCTTACAACAATATGCCACACTGGTATAGTGCCTTTTTTTGTACAGTGTCTCACGCAAATTTTCTTGATGTAAACCTCACAATGACCCTAGAAGGGAAGGGCAGGCAATGTTTTTGGCCCAAGCCCCATAATGGGGCCCAGAATGCTAGACGGAGGCCCATAAATCATATTTGTTGTCGTCATAACCGTTATAACAGGGCTGGACAAACCACAGTGCAGAAGACAAATGCAACTCTGACATAATGTGCGGCTCTCTGAAATAAGTTGCCTGAGTTCCTGTTTGCATTACAATTAATATAAGAGGTAAATAAGAAATTTGCAAGTTTTATAATTATTTACCAGGAATAAACTGAGAGTCCACTAGAATAAAACGTATGTTTAATGCTCATAGCAAGTAAATCTATTTAGGAATTTTAATGTTGCTTGAATATTGTGGTTTTCAGGCATCTGAATTTTATTGTATGTGATTCTTGCATTAGCAATTTTGGCCACCCCTACATTATAATACCAACACTAAACATTTGTGTTTGTGCAAAGCTTTTGTCCCATTTTACAACTGCAACTCACTGAGGCCAATAGATGTCTAGCCCAAACCAATCAGAGCATCTGCCTCGAAGAATTGTGCAAGTCACAGCTCTTTTCCAGTTCCCTTTCTCTCCTGTCTTACAGCACAGAAGGGGACAAAGCAGTACAAGGCATGGTGGGTTAAGTGGAGAGAGGCAGGGCTAGGCAAACAGGGAAGGTAGCCTAGCCTACCATTGTTGTTCTCACCTTGGGGAAGAGGCCAGGTAGCTGGGCGTAATCCTAACCTGGAGTTAGGCTGGCACAAGTTTGGCCAGCACAAGGGCCGCCATAAAGTATGTTTAGACCACTCTCTGTGTCAGAGAGGCAAGCACACAGACCTGTGCCATCCTCCCTGACTCCAAGAGTGGTCCAAATGTGCTTTATGGTGTCCCTTGTGCTGGCCAAACTTTGCTGGTCTAACTCCAGGTTAGGGGATTGTGCTCTTTGTCCGATACTTGATTGTCTTTTTTTCAAGAGGTCGCAGTCTTGTGCCTGCATGTCTGTGTGTGCCAGTTGTGCAAAGCCTGAGCAAACAACAAGCCAAGGACACCAATGGACACAAAATATGTTTTGTTTTTACTTGTGAATTTTGCAAAGACACGTTTAAGCAACAAAATATACATTTTTTTCTGACCCTTCTTTTAGAATTATTTTTTATACAATAACAAATACAAGATGCTACCATAGCAATAAATTAAATATACAGTATTTACAAGGAACATTGGCAACTGAGACGGCCACAAAGCATTGCCTCTCAACACAACAAACAGAAAAATACAGCAGTGGAGACATTTTTTGAAAGCATGTCTCCGTGCGCACACATCCCCCTCTTCACATTTTTTTTATTTGTACATTAAGAGCAAGATTCCATCGAACCTTTTTCCTGCTGCAGTGAAATGAACGGAAATGTGTGCAGGACACTCTCCAAGGCCCTAGAAATTCAGCATTTTCCTGCAATGGTTTTTTTTTTTACTTTATGGACCATGCTACATTTGTGAAAACTAGACAAGACGTTTAAAAAAATTCTAATGACATGCTTTTTTTTTCTATGCAGCAAAAGCAAAACTATTTTATCAGGGAAGAGGAAATGAAATATACTGGTCGTTTTAAGGGGTTTTTTGAGAGGCGGTTCCAAGTTTCCTTTTCTGAATAAAAGTTGGTTTTCCTTTGTTTCTCATACCAGCAGAACTGGGCCTATTTCATAAAGCCAATTGGCACTAGACTCTGCTCAGAGACCAACACAATTGAACTTGAGAAATTCACAGCCGCAAGAGACGGTGATGGCTATTTCAGATGGCCTGAAATCTGCATCTTGCCTCCTGACCAAGCTTTCCAATCGTAATTCCAGGTGATGTTCTTGACCCGTGTTGACCTAGGTTGCTCTGTGACCTTCAGTACTTCAGAAGCCATCTTCTTCCCTCAATGTTCCATCTCCATCTTCTAGATCATGGGCCTCCAAACTCTGGCCCACTGGAATACTCATTTGGGGCTCAGAGCAGGAGTGGTGAAGCCTTACCGTTCTGCCCGCAGCCACCATTCATCACACCCAAGCTTCCCAGAGCCTTGTGCCTGGCAACCACTTCTGGGAAGTCTGGGGCAAGTGCAAGGCTTTGTGGAGATCAGGCACAACGAACTGTGGATGTAGGGCAGAACAATGAGATTTTGCCACTGCTGCACTGCGCCCGGAATGAATATTCTGGTGCACTGTGAGCCGCAGATTAGAGACTGCTGTTCTAAATAAATACCATCTACTTATTTTGAGTTAGGACCAAGAGGTGCTTGCTTTGTGCCTGCTGTCCTGAACTGACATCTGTTGGAGACTCATCACAGCTTAAGGAAATTTTGGAGAACTTGTATTTCAATTGTTGTCCCCCATAACTGAGGAGGATACAATCCTGCTGCTACCATGGATAACAAGAAACCCTATAGTTAGGGTTGCTCTGCGCAAGCCCTCCAAACCACTTCCTCCTCATGCCGGCTCGTTAGCACTTGCTTTTCAAGTGCAGAGGAAGCTGTTTGGAGGGCTGCAAATGCTTTCCCTTTCTGGCAGCATCAATGGTGGAAGCGGCTGAAGATCAGGAGACCAAAATAGGAGGACAAACAAAATAAAAATTGATGAGTCATGAGAGCAATGGGGGTGACTCTGTGAACTGCGATAAATGAAACTGTAGAAATTGAGACCGCAGATATGTGGGGGCGGCTGTGGCCTGAGGAACTCTGCGCCACCTTAAGAACATGAGTCTGAGCACTGCAGTGACCACGCTGTCCATAGATTTAGTCTGTCCAGATCCACGCTCATGGGATGCCCAAAGAAACCCAATGCCTTTTACAGTTGAGGGGCCCGGCTCTGCTCAGTTTCTTTGCATCAGAGGTCGGCTCAGAACTCTGATGGAGAAATATCTCCAGAATGAGGAGTACCACCCTCCACACCATGGCTGTTTCCAGCAGAGATGAGCACACGGTTTGGTGCCTACTCTCCATTAGGAAATGAAATGATTTCTTCCTGGGGGGGGGGATGAGCCAGAAATCATGTCATCTACTAGCTAGGCCAATAAAAGGCTTGGAAAAGTTCCCACCAGCCCTCGAAATGAACATTTGATTCACCCCTCTGGCAATGGAGAGCGAGCTGTGACTGGTGAGCGTAGAGGATTTTTCCTCTTGTCCCATTGATCTGATGCATCACCCATGAAGATGCTTCTTTTCCTCCTCGTTCCCTGTTTGTAAGTGAGCTGACCCAATGTGCTGGGTTCTCAGGTTGTCAGAAAGAGTGGTGCAATGGCTGCTGGCGGGGGGTTAATCTTCACAGAACTACTGCTACTCTTCCTTACATGCCATATACCAGAACAACAAGAAGAAAGGACAACCTCCCCACTCCCAACTCAACTGGTCCTTCCGTGGCTGCTGCTGGAGGGATGAATAAAATGCTTTGGAGGGCTGGTGGGAAGGGACAAAGTTCCAAGCTGGGTCGTGAGTCTTGAATGCTATGGAAGTTCTGCTCGCCTTTGGAAAGGGGATTTTGAGTCTCCAAACCTGGAGAACTATGAGAAGTTCTGCCTTCCAATCCATATGATTAGGTAAAGCTCAACTCATCCACTGGAGAAATCTTCACCAAAGGAGTACAGGCATACCCTGGTATCATTGGATTTGATAGCCAGGCTTTCAGTTATCCACAGTTCCACAGATGCTGGGAATGCCCTTTTAAAAAGATGGGGAAAATGAAGGGGAAAGCAAAAAGCAACTCCCTTTACCTTAGCACAGGGAAACAGCTGCTGAGTTGCCTGCAGCCTCTTGCTGGTCACTCCGAGGTTCCAAGGAAGCTAATGCGTTGCACTGCACTCTGGGGCGACATTGAGGGAAGGGAGGAGCCCAGAGCAGCCAGGACGAAACTGCAGACAGCTCAGGAGGCTGCTGGCAGGCTTGAAAATGCTCTTTTTAAAGAGCGTCCCCGTTACACACGGATCCTTGGTGTCTGCGGGGGTCTGAAATGGAACCCCTGAAGATACTGGGACACACTTGTATTTGTGGAATGAGGGATGTCTTCTGAGGATGTGTGCCAAGAAATGTGCCCCCCCACTCATCAGTCTCGGCTGTTCATCTCATTCTTTGCTTTAGTCTCTGGGCTCCCAAGAAGCACCCATCATTTTCCTCAACACAGGTTTGGCCAGATGTTCATAAAGGGAGAAAACACACCCAAATTAGCTGGTTGGTTGGTAGGGAGAAAATCCAAGCATTTCTTAAAGCAGATGTGAAGGCATCAGTGTAACCTTGAAGGCATTGGTGTGACCAGCCCATTCTAGTGTGACCAAGAAACATAAGCTAAGCTGGGTCTGGGTAGAGGGGGAGCAGCGTTGCTTCTTAATGTCTAAGGTCAGCAAGGGCAGGGAGTAGATCCAGCCCTGTCCCGATTGCATCTGGATGGCCACTGGACCAGCTTGTCACAGATACTCATCATGATTCCTGTAGACTATCTTCTGAGCAGAAGGACTGTGACTGCCTGTTATAGGGAAGCAATAGCGGAAGAGAAGTCCACAGTCATCGCCTGCAGGGGGGCTTCCCAGGCAGGTCTGGTTGGCCACCATGGGAAGGTGCTGGACAAGATGACTCCTTGAAGCAACCCAGCAGGGCTCGGCTGCCCCTAGGTGGACTGGCAAAGTTGGGCTTCAAGAGAGAAACCCCAGACATCATCCACTGCAGCAGACAAATCTGTACATTAGATATGGCAAATAAAGGATGCTTGGATCTAGACTGCTGAGCCTCAGGTAGGTCAAGAAACTGGCCGGCAATTCAGCCAAAGAATCCATTCACCGAAATCACCTTCTCAAGTCCAAAGGTGCACAAGGAGAGCAGCATCCGTCTCCTTAAGACAAATAGTTACGGTTAAGGACAAGGAACACGCAAGGTCAGCCCGTTTGGAAATGCCCAACGAAAAAGAGAGAAGCGGATTTGAGCCAACGCGGTGAAACCCTCATCTCCTCCTTGCAGGTCCTGTCAGCAGATACGAACGAAGGGTGAACAGTCCCGCAGCGTGTTTTACTCATCTCCGGGGACAAATTCTCTGGTCGGGGAGACGGAGGAAGCTGACAGTTTCTGCGTGGTCCTTCAGGAACATCTGCAGAGGTGAAGGTGGCACAATTCAGACATGGCGCTGTGCTTAGTGTGGCAGGCAGGCATCCTGATCCAAAGAGGACACCTTTTTTTTCCTTAATGCCCAAAAGAAAAAAATTCCTGTAAAAAAAAAATGGAAAAAAGGAAAAAAATGATTGGGACTTTTATGTTTTACTTAAAAGTGTGTGTGTGGGGGGGGGGCAATGTCACCCAACCACATTGCAGTTTCAGGGCAGTGGGGGGAAATGTACTACTGTTCTGATGTCTGGGGGGAGGCATGTTTCCCAGGGTATTCTGACAGCTGTCAACCACAGGCTGCTAGGAGAAGCACTGGCAAATTTTGCCCACCACCACTGAAAATTGGCACATATTAAGGGGCTACGCATCGGAGGAGCACTCATGCCAAGTAATTGATTCTGCCTGAAATGCTTGCTTGGTAATCCCAATGAACTTGATGGGAGACTTATTGTAAACATGCCTGAGATTGTGTAGGGGTCACAGATTTAATCTGCACACTCTTTTTCCGAAGAAAGATGCATACGAAAACAATTCAAATATGGGCAGACCCTGATATCCGCTGGGGTTCCGTTCCAGATCCCCCCAAGGATTCCTGAAACCTGGGGACTCCTTTTTAAAGATAGGGGAACATCAGTGGTTTTGCTGCAACAAGGTAAAAAAAGTTATTTGTTTAATGTTCCCCTATCTTTTTAGGAAGCGGTGGCGCAGCGGGTTAAACCACTGCTGCTAGGCTTTCCAACCAGAAGGTTGGGAGTTCAAGACTGCATGATGGAGTGAGCTCCCATTGCTTGTCCCAGCTCCCGCCAACCTAGCAGTTTGAAAGCACCTAAATGCAAGTAGATAAATAGGGACCACTTCAGTGGGAAGGTAAATAAATGGCATTCCATGCGCTGTGGCGTAGTCATGCCGGCCACATGACCACGGAAGCTTGTCCTTGGACAAAACGTGGGCTCTACAGACTTTGAAACGGAGATGAGCACCACCCCCTACAGTCGGTCACGACTAGACCATCTGGTCGTGGGGAAACCTTTACCTTTATCTTTTTAATAGGCATTCCAGTATCCTTGGTATCCATGGATAACTGAACCCGTGGATACCGAATCAGCGGATACCAGGGCACACCTGTACAAACACGACAAAGATTGCAAACAAACTATGATCAAGCTGTCTGCACATTTATATCCATTTCATTTCACTCCCTGAGGCATCTGGCAGGCCACTATGAAATACAGGAAAGCTGGACTAAATGGGCCCTTGGCCTGATCCAGCAAGGCTCTTCTGATGTTTTTATAAACCCAGAAGTGCGGGACTCCAGGTTTCTTTTTCGTAGTGGTTCACGCTGCCCCTGTAAATGAAACTGGAAGTTCCACATTTCTGAGTGATGGCAGTGCATGAGGAACACAGGAAAGGAGTGATCTGCAAATAGAAAGCAGATCATTGCGGCTTGCAGTAGTGGAGGGTTAGAGGGAGAAGACAGCAGCAGACAGGGGGTGAAAGGTACCCCAGATCTGCAACCCCTTCAGACACCTTGCCATCTGGGGAAGCTCACAAGATTTAATAGTTCTTCATACAAAACATTCCTTGCATACAGAAAACTAGCCTGCATTCTCCCTGACAGCTAGTTTTCTATATGCATGGAATGATTTTGGAAAGAAGAAGCATTCAAGTATGTGAACCCACACACTAGCAGTGGCAATTGGTGCATCTCAGACCCAGGCTGACCACCTCAGAAGAATGAAGCCAAAGACACTCACCTTTCATAGGTCCATCGTCGCCCTTCTGCTAGTGTGTCTGCATGGAAAGAAAGGAGATGAAATTGATTATGGTTATCATTCTCATCCTCATTAATAGTAATAATGATAATTATGATAATAATAATGATGTCTTGTGAATCATTTTAAACAACTGCAGCTTACTGAAATAACACTATCGGATCAGCAAAAAATGCCACTTTTGGGAATGTCATACATTTTACACCAATATCTAGTTGATGGTTGGGTCTCAGGCTGAGACGTGAATCTATTAATCAGTTCCAGTCAAAAGACTGTGCTTCATGTAGTTTGAACAACAACAATAACAACAGTATTTATATACTGTTTTTCAACAAGAAGTTCACTTACCGATCCAGAACTTGAGTGGCTCAGTTTATCAAAACGAAATTTCAGATTTGACCTCGGAGAATTCCTGCTCTTGATGTCTGTTTGCAAAAAAATTCAACAAATCAGTATTTGTTTCAGTTTATTTAATTGAAGACCACTAAGTCGCTGGTATGAAAAACCAATTAATCTGACAGATGTCCAGTACAAATAAACAAGAGATCCTTCTTGTTTGCCTGGGTGTCTATTAGTCACCAGGGAAGGGGGGAAAAGGGAACTACATCCTTGACATTTAATAGTATTTTATTATTCCCGATTAGTAAAGAGGAAATATCCATATGGAGGGTTATGCAATATGACTGATAGTCTCGCTTAAGTGCGTGGGTCTAATTGCAGTGTGCTGGAGACAATTTAAAAAAGGAAATGAAGGTTTTGAACACACAGAAAAACTGCTGCGCTACTGAACGAAATGACTGGAAACATACAAAGGAAATTAGACAGCAGAAAGAATGAGTGTCAAATGAAAGGTAGACAGCTTCTGTGTATTTTCTGTATTCATTTTACCCTGGATTTCATGACAAATGCAGGTATCCTCCTTGTAGTCATATAGGACAGAGTCCTGCTGCTACCCCGGATACCCAAAACCACGAATAGCAGCAAACACAGCTCAAATTCCTTCCCGTCACGCCTGTGACTCATCCCACTTCATCTGCAAATGCTTTGCAAAAGGCAACTTTTTCTTCTTTTCACTTTGGAACAGGAAGCCGACAACGAGAACCTAGACGTGTAGCTGCTAAAGCAGTGTTTCTCAAACTGTGGGTCGGGACCCACTGATGTCAGGTGGGTTGTGGAGCAGCTATCTTGGAAACTGCAGACCTTACTCTTGTTATATTCCTTTTCTGAGTGTTAACAATTTGAATTTTCAAGTGGGTTTTTTTTTTAATTTTTGTTTTTAGATCAGTGCTTTTCATCATATTTTGTCCTCATCTTGCTTTCTGTCAGGGATGTTTCGTGGTTGTACAATTGCTACAGTCCAAGAATACCAGTTTGCATTTCAGGTGTATCATTGAATTATGTTATAATGACAGCACTTCCTGCTTGATGATGTCACTTCCTGCCATAACATCCAGGTTAATGACATCACTTCCAGTGGGTCCTGACACAAGTGCCATTCTAAAAAATGGGTCTCTGTCTAAAAAGTTCAAAAGCCTCTGTGCTAGAGGAATGCTACAGGAGGCAGCAGTGTGAATGCTAACAGGAAGTGGACCACAGAGAACTTCCTGTTAGTGTTCTCACTATTGCCTCTGGTAGTGTTCCTCTAGCAGCAATGAGTCTAGGTTCTTGCTGTCTGCTTCCTGTTCCAAAGTGAAAGGAAGACAAATCTTCCTTTTCAAAATGTTTGCAAACAGAGGTGAGTATGAGTGTGATGGGGGGATTTTGAAAACTGTGGATAAGTAAAACTGCAGGTATGGGACCCACAGATACAAGAGAATGCCTGTTCTACTCTCGGACTGTCACTGCCACCATTCCAGCTGTAATTCAGTGGTGGAGCACATGCTTTGCATGCAGAAGGACCCCGGTTCCATCCTTGGCAGCATCTCCAGGTAGGTCTGGGAAAGACCTAAGGAGAGCCCCTGCCAATAAGCATGACAACCCTGAGCTAGATGGGCCAATGGCCTGACTCAGCAGAAAGCAGCTTCCTGTATTTGACTCACCTGTGGGACTCCTGCTCATGATCACCGGCGTGGCAGCAGAGGCTAAGATGGGATTCTCATTGCCCTGGGAAGGACTGTAGACAAAGACATCTTGCTTGAAAGGGGATGCTGTGGACGGCTGGCTGCCCTACAGAGGAGAGAGGGAATGTGACGTTGCCACAGACCTGCTTGGAATCTGTGCTGAGCAGACAGACTGCCCAAGAAAGACTCCAGAATCTCAGTGCGCCCTGGGTGTGACTCAGCGGAAAATTACAGCATTCCATCAGTGTACCGTCTTTTATGGCTGCTGCAAAGTTTGACACACCTTACAGCTCAGCTTTGCCACTGCCGCAAACAGTGAGCAGCCAGGTCCATGCACCAGTGGACAGAGAAAGAGCCCAGGCACCAGTAACTCAGTGTAAGGGGCAGGAGAGAGGCGGAGGGAAGCGGAGATGGGCGAAACAGGGTGGAAAGGGGGCGGAATGGGAAGAGACCAGGGCAGGGAGGAGGTCAGATCAAGGCCAGGAAGGGGCAGCGGCAGTGGCACAGCTGATATTTTATTCCCCTTCTCTGTCTCAATCTGCCGTGCTGGGTCTACTCAGGCTTACACTGCAGGTCTAAGGAGACCCAGTAGGGCAGTGACGGCTTAACCTTGGACAAGGGAACAAACGTTCCCTGACCTCAAGGTGGCCTTCACGACCCAAAATTCCACTGCAGGGGCCAATGCCTTGCTGGCGCAGCTGCATCACGGCATGGGGAGTTCTGTAGCATTGGGCTGTTGGACAACCAAGGTTGGACAACTTATGGCTCAAAGAAGGGGGGCACTGAAAATTGACCTTCTAATGGGGGGGGCAATTTCAGGATAGCCAAATAACATTAGCCAATAGGTTCCAGGGGAGAGGGGGTTTTGGCAGCGGAGAAGGGAGAAGGGTTTTTTTTCCCCTTAATTGGCTGCCATCAAAGGCACCTTTGTTTTCCAAAATATGCCCTCCTAAGGCAGCGGTTCCCAAACACGGGTTTTGGGACCACGGCAAATTGTGGGAGGGGCAGAGGCAAAAGTGCAATTGGGAAGATAGCGGAGTAGGAAAAAAATCAGAAAGCAATCACCGCTGATACTGGACAGTTGCTTCTATACCTGCAAAAACTCCTCTGAAATGGTTTGTGTTACAGGGGGTGCATTTAAACATGTGTAACATGTGCACCGGGGGAGGGGCGCCAATGCTAATTTGTGTGCTGGGATCGCTTGCGGTGGCCAACGGCGCAGTTGAATGGTTTGGCAAGGAAGGATGAGGGAGGCGGGGGTGAAAGGTGCCACCAGACAAACCTTTGTGCGGGAATAATTGACAATAACCAGGGTAGAGGAATCAAAATAAAGCAATGCAATATGTCTAAATAATCTGAGTCATTCCTTCGCAGCTAGGCCCTAATTGTAAACACTCGCTATAGAGCGGAGGAGGCAAAACGGAGAAGAGGGAAGGAGAAAGTCAGCCCTTAGAAGAGAAGAAGAGCTCAAGCGCATAGGAGGAGAAAGGCCATAGAGCAGCGATTTTCAGCCGTTGTGCCATGGCATACTAGTGTGCCACAAAAGGTCAGCAGGTGTGCCATGGAAATCTGGAGCACAGTGGTTGGAAATTGCTGAAAAATTCTTCTGGGTTCCGTGGCTCTGTTTCAAGGGTAACTGCCTGTAGTAACCAATTGTCCAGAAGAGGAAGAGAGAGAGAGAGAATTCATTGCCCTAGAAACAGAGCAGCAGAAGGGTCTGCTGGAAGTGACATCACAAGAGGTGAAGACCATAGAGGGGATCACAGAGGTCAGTGAGAACGGCAAGAAGGAAAACATTGAAAATTGCTGCCATACAGAAATTCTGTAGGTTTCCTAGCGAAACCTGGAATTAGAAAAATGGAAGCTTTAAGACAAAGAGAAGGAAGAAAAAGAGAGAAAAGTTGAGGAATTGGCAGACACACAAGAGAGAAAGAGTCCTGCTGTTTAGACCATGGAAAAACTCTGTGGTTGAATTACGGTCCTCTGTAGCTTGAACCAAGAGCTATAGGTTAGGGGCAAACCCCTCTGTGGGCTGTGAAGTCACAGGATGGGGGAAACTAGTTTCTCCCTCCAGAAAAACCCAAACTGGGACAACTATCTCAATTGTTGGAGAACTAGGTTTCGGGTGGTTGTGGTGATAGTTATGGGTGTATAGCTCACTTGGAAGCCAAGGAATACTCTTGTACCTAACCTCCAAAAATAGAATGGATTCACTCACACATAAAGGAGGAAAACCACAAGCACTAAGCACATGGTCAATCTGACTGCACTGACAATCTGACAATCTGACTGGGACAGACAAAGAAAAAGAGTGGAGAGGCTCTGCCAGAGATCAGTGGCTAGAGTGCACCAGTCCAGATCTCCTGGATCAAGTGTGATGTGTGGCAGGAGACTGGTGCACCAGTCAAGTGCACCAGTCCAGATCTCCTGGATCAAGTGTGATGTGTGGCAGGAGCCACAGGGCAAGGATGCCAAGATTGGGTGAGTCTTCTGAGAAGAAGCAGGGTTTGAAGGCAGAAAGAGGCCTTGGAAGGGAACTCCCAAACCAAGGCAGTAGCTTCCATCCAAGGAGGAAAGCAAGGCAAAAGAAACAGTGTTGGAGAGACATGAATCACCACCAGAGGGATGGCTGAAACAAAGGCATGTTGGAGATGGAGAGGCAGAGGGGACAGATGGGTGCCTTCTGGCTTCTATGCAGCGGCGGCATTCAGCCAGTACGCTGGGCAGGACTTACCTTTGAGCGGCAGTCTGCCTGTTGCATAACGGCACGTTTTGCCACTTTCCCGCCCGCGGGGGCGGGCGGGAAAGCGGCGGAATGCGCCGTTACGCAACGGGCGGACTGCCGCTCAAAGGTAAGTCCCGCCCAGCGTACCGGCTGAATGCCGCCGCTGCTTCTATGGCATTGTAGCATGTCTCCCTTAGGCCAATGAGCTTTGGGCCTCTCTCTGGACCACTCAGGAGCCTAAGGAGAAAGAAGTTCCCTTACCAGGCTTTCCAATTCTTCCATCGTTTCACTCTCCCCGGCTGTGCTGCTGAAACTGCTGGTACTCGAGGACGACCGGGAGATGTTTGACCTTCCATTCTCTTTGAGTTTAATAAAGGGCCTGGAAGTCGCAGAAAAGGAAAACAGGAGATTCAAACTGGTGACTTCCTTCTGTCGACACAGGACGCTGCTGTCTCTGGGGTCAGAGCCCTGGCCCCTCTAGATCGGACATGTCTCCCAGAGATGCTGCCCAGAAATGAAGCCAGCACCTTCCAGGCTTCCTGCAAACCACGTGCTCCATCTCTGAGCTACAGATATCCCTGACGAACACATGAAGCTGCCAACTGAGTTCGGCCCTTGATCCACCTAGCTCAGCATTGTCAACCCTGACCAGTAGCAGATCTCCTGGGCTGCAGATATGTATCTTTCCCAGCCACCCTGGGCTTGAACCTGGGATTTTCTGCACATGAAGGAGAGGCGCAACTTCTGTGCTGCAGCCCTCCCTTTTAGATTGCTTAATGAATGTGTACAACATCCTGATGCAGAGGCCATGTTCTTGGTATCATTCCCGTTTTCTGTAAAGTGAGCACATGCTCCGTAAGGCGGCCCATGCATCAGACTTGACTGCCCATTGGATGTGCATTTACCGTTCTTTGTTGGGACAGATTTCTGGAGAGCTTGGATTGGAGAAGGCTTCTGACTTGGTTTCTTGGGACGAATGTCCACCATCAGGGGTCTTTGGTGTTCCTGAGCCACTGTCACTACAGGGGGAGTAAAACAACGTAGATGAAGCATAGTCAAATCCTCCTTGCATCTGCTTCAGAACATGGATATTCTAGTCTAAGAGTGATCAAGTTTGTCGTAAGGCTGGGTTCAAGTGACTTCATGGGAACCATTGCAGGTCACTTCTCATATATCTAGGAAAGGAAAATAGTTTAGGACCATGGGGGAGGAGTCACACTGAAGCTCCTCCTCATGCCCCGGGTTGATGCTGGTATGGGGAAAGGTTGGATCGAGACCATTCTGGTAGCCTTGCATTCCCCTTTGCTTGGCCTTTGATGAGAGCCAGAGCATGTTTGCCTACTCACAAATAAACATGTAGTTGCACTTTCCATAGGACTCAATACATTTTCCTTGTCAGCTATCAGCTTGTCAGTTTGAGTTTCATGACCCACCGACAATCATGTTGTGACCCACAAATGAGTTCTGAATCACAGTTTGGAATACACTGCCTTATATTAAAATGGGATGTGAGCCAAAGATCTGTTTGGAGCCTTTTTGCTAGCCCAGTGGGGCATTTCAGGCCTACTTCATCCTGCAGCTCCTCTGGGTCATTTCTCCATTCTTGCTTGATCAGCTGAGTACAATTTAGGGGTGTACATTCATTTTAGAAATGAAAAGTAAATGGAGGCCATTTGGTTCATTGGTTACACATTCCAAAAGGAACAGGATGTTCATTTTCTGAATCCTTGAGAAAACACTGTGACAAAGCAAACTCAAAGTAATCGTATCTGTGTTTGCATCAAGATGGTTTTGGTGCAGAGTTTTCCTGATACACATGTCCTGTGTACTTGAGTTGATAAAACACTGAAAAGGCAAACTTGACATGATTCACACAGTTTGTCGAAGAAAAATCTCTCTGCATGTTCTGACCTAGCATCGAATACAGACTCAGGTTTTAATTGGGTTTCTTAGAGCGCAATCCTAAACTGGATTTAGGCCGCCATAAACTAAGCCAGCAAAGTTTGGCCAGCACAAGGGCCACCATAAAGCGTGTCTGGACGACTCTAGGAGTCAGGGAGGATGGCTCACGTCTGTGGGCTGGCCTCTCTGACTCCGAGAGTGGTCCAAACATACTTTATGGTGGCCCTTGTGCTGGCCAAACTTTGCTGGCTTAACTTATGCCGGCCTAACTCAGTTTAGGATTGTGCCCTCCGTTACAGCACACAAGGAAAGATAATTGGAACGGTCTCTGCCTCATGTACAAATCAAATAGCTTATATCCTTTAAGGAAAAAACATATAGAAGGAAGAACACGTAGTAACACTACAAGGCTTTACAGATCTTGCATAGGCTTTCTTATCTTACAGAACAGAACACTTTGGATTGTTTGCATTGTTTCATTCTTAAAGTGAAGGTCAATTAGCAGCCTCTGTATCTGGGCACAGTTCACCTATTTTACATAGAGAGGAAGCGGTGCTTGCGTCTTTGGCTAATCTCAGATTTGACCAGCCTCCACTGAGGTTCTTAGGTAGGAGACACAGAGTGCAATCCTACCTTATGCCGGCCTAGTAGGTTTGACATAGCAAGGCCATATCCACAGGCCTATACAGAGGCAGCAACGTGCAGGACAAGGGGAGGTTTTCCCCTTGCACCCGCATAAGCCCCAGTCACCCCTACGGGCCTGCTCGGATCTGTGCTGGCAAAATAGCAGGCGCAGAGGAACATGCATGGGAGTGGCCCTAATTGGGGCCGCCATGGCCAAGAACCGGCGTTAGGATATGGCACTACAGCCGTCCTGTGTCACAATCGCGTCATAACTGCCGTCTCCGTCCACTGCGCCGCCCAGTTACGCCCCTCGAACACCCTTGTGGAGGCCCTGCGCCGACCAAGTGACGCCGGCGGTTGCGCCAATGCCCAAACTCTGGCGCTGCCACTTCCGCTGGCACCATAGCGCCGATGCGGAAGCGCTTTTCGGCATGTGGAGGCAACCAGTGCATGCTCTGATTCCCATATTGATTGGAGAAAGTTATACTGGAATTTTCCCAGGGAAGTGCAAACCAGAACAAGAATAACAGCATAGTATTGAGAAAATCACCTCGTCTCTAAGTCAACACAACCATTCGAGGCAAAAGCCTGGCTTGCTGCATATATTGAACTTAAGAAAAACGACAACCATATGATTTCTTATCCCTTTCCAAGAGCCTTTGAGAATTGCACCATGCCTATAAACCAGCAGTTGTGTACTTATGAAATTACCATCTAGTCCGAGGCTCCCCCTGGCTTTCCGATCCAGTGTGCAAACGGGGGAACAGCCCCGACCGCCTTTTTATGGGGCTCCGTGATTGATTCTTGGCTGTGGCGGCTGCAACTGGAGGCTGATGGGACACAAAAAATAACAGTTCCAAAATGTCAACGGCGTTTCTTCCTGCTGTACCAGGCTGAGTTTCACTGCTGAGAGGGCAGCTACCCCTTCCATTGGGCCCTCAATACTCACAGAAGTTCAGTTCCTGGAGTCCCTGTAGATAGCGCAACCTGTGGGTATTGAAACCTGAGGATTGGGGCCCACCCCCACCCTCTGAACCCAACTAGAGCAATTTCCAGTTTCCTCGGAGAAACCAGTTTTTATGCCTTTATAAAGCATTCTGAGATCTGGGGAAGCCCAGATTAATAAATTGTGCAAGATTCTAACATGAACATATAAAGCAATGTAAGAATAACAGCACCAGACACAACGTTGTCATTGCGGGGGCTTGGGACATGACCATATGGCCACATCCTAAGCCCATCCACGAGGCCCCAATTCGAGCCGCATGGTCTCCTCGGATCAGCGCCCCCTCTTTAGCAGGCGCAGATCTGAGGAGCACATAGGGGAGACTGGAGCCTCCTCTATGGTAAGGGAGCGAACACTCCCTTGCCATGGGTGGGGGGGGCCTCCAGCCTCTCCTATGCAACGTTGGATATGGTGCTGCCAAGTCGGGAGGTAACAGATTCTTTCTCACTGGAGCTGCTCAAGCAGAGGCACAACAGGCACCTGCTGGAGATGTTCTAGGAGGATTTCCTGCTACAGGCAGGGGGTTTGATTAGATGACCTTGTGGGTCCCTTCCAACTCTACAAATCTATTATTATTCCAGATCATATGCCAATCCAGAACCAAGTATACCCAGAGTTGTCAGATATTTTCCCTAAAGCAATATATTATTTAGATTATTTAAAAGTATTACTTAGATTTGTATACCCTTCACATACTTCACCTCCCTGCATGCATGCAAAAATTTATTGGCCCTTCCTCTTAAATTTAGCAGGGGGAGAGCAATTGTCCCTCTTCACCCCTGTGCAGTGTCTTTTCTAGTGGCTGTTGCTGGGGGTGTTCTGCATTTTTTAGATTGTGAGCCCTTTGGGGACAGGGAGCCATTTACTTTATTATTATTTGCCTGTAAACCGCTTTGTGAACTTCATGTTAAAAAGCGGTATATAAATACTTTTTGATGGATTGATTGATTTATATTTTTAAAAAGGGGTCTCACCAACTTCCCCCCTTCTGACAACTGCACTTCTCAGTGTTTCCACAGTTCATTCTGTTCCCAGTCTCTCCCTCACAAACTCCTGCTTCTGCCAGACTGCCTCTTAATTTTTATATGTTTGTATACAAGTACTGTTTGTACGGCTAAGCGATCAGGACTTCGTTCATCCCTTTGTTTGTGTAATGTGGAATAAAGTTTTAAAGGAAAGGGAAATTGAGATTATAAACGTTACATGTGTTAGCCAATCACTGCTAAGCACAGCCAGTTGTGTTGTTGTTTTTTAATGAAAAATGAGCAACACCATTTCTCCACCCCACAAGCTCAGCCCTGCTAAATGTCCACGATTCTCCCAGAATCAACCAGTCAGTGAGATGCGTGGCCCAGTCCTACCCAAAACCAGGAGAACTGGTTTCCCCTGACTTTGGCCCTGCAGAGGCTCAGGACACTCAACAAGGACATAGCGTGCATGTTTCCAGAGGGCTGCGACTCCTGTTATCGCACACCTGTGTGCCCCCAAGGCTGTACTGTACTTACAGAGAAGGTGGTCTTGGTTATTTCAACACTGTTGTGTGCGATTCCTCCACTCAGGCTCCCAGGGATTCCTCCACTCTGATGTTTCTTCTGGCTCCCAACCATGGTTTCCATGGAGTGACTGCGGACCCGGATCGCTCTCTGCCAAGGGGAGAGGAATTGAACGGGAGGTCAATCTAGTCCAGAAGCATTGGGCTACCATGTGCAACCTGGCTGGGTTATTCTTTAATTCCACCGTTATCTTACCTTTCCTCCACGCAATGTACAAAAGCACAGGTTGGCTCCCCTTTATCCACAGATTTGGGAACCGCAGATTGGACTTGCTGTGGGTCCCGACCATGCCTGGATGGCCTCACTGAACCTCCCGGATGCGACTGGAAATGCCTTCCGGTTGCAACTCAGAAGGCCTCACTGAGGCTTCTAAGAGGCACTTCCAGTTTGACGGAAAACCAGAAGTATTTCTCAGAAGCCTCTGAGGCATTCTGAGGCTTGCGGAGGCTGTGCTCAACCTCTGAGCACCTAAGAATACATCCAGACAGGACCGGAAGGCACTTCTGGTGATATCCAGAAGTCATTTGGGCCCACACCCTCTATGGATCTCAATATCCTTGAGTTCAAAATCTGCAGGAGGTCAAACAACTGATCCCCGTGGATACGAAGGCCCAACATGTACAGAGTAGGGGGGAAAGATCTCTTACTTTTTGTGATGCCCCTCCTTCGCTAGTGTGTTGGGGTGGGGTGGGGGGAATTGGACTCTTTCTCCAGGGAACTCAGTCCCAGATCTGGTCTCCAATCCCAGCACAGGCCAGAGCCGACATCCTTCAGTGATATTGCTCTGTGATGCATTCTCAAACCCCGGCTTGGGGTATCATGCCCTTGTACAGATCGGCCAGCTTTCAGCCACAACTCCCCAAGGCAGTTTACAATACGAAGACATCAAAAGAATCCATAAGTGAATGTCGTCAATTTAATAAAAATGCTGGGAGGCGACTTTGGTTTGTTCTTTTCAGTTTCAAGAGTCTCCTTCATACCCAGCCATATGATAACCAGCATGCTCATTCATTTTCCTTTGTGGGGCTGTATGTCCATCCCGCCTGGGCGGGGTGGACTGGGGGGGGCTAGTGGCCCGGAGGCAGGCTCTCTGCTCCCTGGCAGACCCGCGGCGGTGGGCAAAAAGGCGTTGGGAAGCAAGAGGTGGTTTGGAGCAGAGGCGGTTTAATTTGCTCAACGCCTTTACATTCATCAGCCCCCTTTTGGGGTTCCCCAAGCCCTCTCAGTCTCAGTCCAGTTGTTGGCCCACCCTGGTTCCCCTCACCAGGGGGGCTGTCTCTATTCTTCAAGCAGAGGCGTGCCGAGTGCGTTGGGCTCCTCCGATCTGCGGGGGTCTCCTCGCAAGTGGCCCGCCCCAGTCCCTTCGCAGGGTTGAGCGGCGCTGGTGTCCCCACCGAGACGCAGCCCTGTACCGGGGGTGGCCAGCTGGCGGCGGCCAGACCCCAGGATTCTTGGTGGGGTCACGTTCCCCCTGCCGCCCGGTCTGGGCGACAGGGGACCAAAAAGGAATAAGCAGCAGCTACAGCACTAGGCCAAATGTCCTATGCAAAATCCTACAAGAACCCCCCCCCCGACACACTCTCCAAAGCTTTAGTGATGTCCCCCTTTAGCAAGTCCTTCTCACATGCTAAGCAAGAGCATGATGAAAGCATATGCATGCACCAGCTACCTTCCCCATGGTGCTTGGAAACCAGGCAGTTGGACATGCACCCTTCATGCTTCCATTGCAGGAACATTGGGGATGGGACTATAGCTGCTCAGTGGTAGGACACCTGATTTGCATGCAGGAGGCTCCAAATTCAGTCCCTGGTAGCATCCCCAGGTGAGTTGGAAAAGGCCCTGGTGTGAAACTCCGGAGCACAGCTTCCCATCAGTGCAGACATAGGCTGCAATCCTATCCACACTTTCATGGGAGTAAGCTCCATTGACTATAATGGGACTTTCTTCTGAGTTGACAGGGATAGGATTTAATTGGGCTCATAGGCTCATAGTCTGGACTAAAGGCGCATATGGGATCCAGAGAATAAACAAACACTCCAGATTGACCACCTCAGTCTACCATTTTCATCTGCATAATGGGTACAATGACCAAAGATTTTGGTTCCAATGTGTAACAAAGAATTTATCCCCCCACCACTACCTCTAGGACACTATTATGAGGACTGTTCGTAAAAATTCATTTTTCTTTTGTAAAAAAGTAGAACAAATTACTGTAAAAGTAGAATGACAGGACAGAATGAGAGATGAGACAGAGAATCATCTGCCTTACCCAAAGATAAGACAAGCAGCAATTGTCTCAAACTACTTCGATAAATGCTTGAAAAAATATTTTAGGAAGAATTCATTCGTAAACAAGCTGTCCAGAGAGGCTGTGGGACTTCATTCCACTGATGTTTTCAAAGCATGTTTCAGGAGGAAGGTGCTTCAAGTATAAGACGTCCTATTACTGAACATGATCTTTGACTCAGCAACCCCACTGGGTCCCTTCGAGATTCTGGGGTCCTCTTTCACAGGAGGTGTGCCACAAAATCCATTCGTTTCCATTCTTAATGCTTGCAGATACAATAAATACACTCAACGGTTTTCGCCCTGATCAGATGCTCTTCTGAGCCAAGTTTTTTTTAAAGATCTGGCCCTTCTTCTTCCTTTCTTAGAAGATGAGTTGCAAGGTTTCCCAAGCTGTGCATGTCACTCCAGCTACAATTATAAGTTATTGATTTTGTGGCTCATGTGTAAGTTTCAGCTCAGATGTGATGATGTCTCTCCAAAGCCAGACTAACAGCCCAATCCCACATAAATGGGCAGAAGGTTTAGTCGAGAGCGGGCAGAAGGTTTAGTCGAGAGGGTTAAAGCCTCAGTTTGCCCGAAGATAAGATCTGAAGGTTGCCAGTTCGACAACACTCCGTGAGTCTCTGTGAGCGGCCGACCTTGAGAAGTGCGAATGATAAGAGCTGTCTCCAGCTGCCTGTGAGAGAGGAGTTGTGCTGGGCCAGCTGTTGCTTTGGTGGGAGCAGAGAAGCCGCTTATCAGCCAGCCGGAAGGCAAGCATGTGGCCAGAAAGAAGGACTAAACCACGAAAGTTCCATCTGTATGTTGTTTGTAGTTCTTGAAAGATAGAACTTCTCTGTAATTTGTAAAAAAACCCTTGCGGGTTTAGAGATAGTCTGCCCTTGTAAACCCCCTTGAATTAAAGCCAGAGGAGCAATCTAATGGCCAAAGAAAGGCGGTATATAAATACTTGCATTATTATTGCATTATTAAATCCCCGCATGGTGATCCAGTGGCCCTGGTGTGGCTTCCGCTGTATCCCATAGGGGATGCTGGAGGTCTACTTGGGGTAAGGGGACATTTCTCCCTTTGCTCCAGGGTAAGCTCCAGCAGCTGCTAGGGGGGCAATGTGGACCTGCATCAGCAATAGCACTGGTGCAAATCCGTGTTGATCCATGCAGGTGGATCAGGTCTGGGAAGAGGGTCAGGATTTGGTGTACACTACTGCTGCTGAACCCGTCCCCTCCCCAAGCTTGTTCTGCCCTCTCCCCCACCCAAACACCACCCCCCCCCGTCCACCCCCACATCAATAAACCCCCATCAGGAGGTGGGTTGGAGGGCTGAAAACAATGACACACTAAACTCTATGAACTTTATGATGTGTCACGTGGTTTTCAGCCCACACCAATGTGCCGTGACACAGTGGTTGAAAATGGCTGGTGTACGTCATTCAGAGATGCAAGCACCTATTGTGGGGAACATTAATGTGCCTGGGTCCATTGTTGGGAATTACAGATACGGGAGCTGGAGACCACGACACACACACAAACCACAAATACACACCAACGCATACAAGCATCCAATGGTTCTTTCAATAAATTGAGACAAAACATGAATACACAGCTTGGGGTTTATTCTTCTTATACACATACATGGAAGGAGAAATCCAATTCTGAGTGTGGCTATTTGCACATCTGCTTTTACATTTGAATCCTCTCCATGCATTCAATGATAAAGCAGGGTCTGGTGAAAGACAGCTGTGCCCAAGTGCTAGATAAGGGATCTCCTCCTATTTATTCCTCTAGTCAGCACCAGGGTGAATTGTGGATGGGGAGGAGGAGGGAGTGAGAGAACTGGGGGTATAACAGGCAGGGAGTGGGGAGGAGGTGTGAGGGGGTGGAGCCAATGGCAATGGCACATACTGGACCTTACCCACTCCTCCCTGCCCCGCTTCTGTCCTCATACAGAGAGGAGATATATGAGATATATGAGACCCCTGCTAACTGGGCAAGAGGCACTTTTCCAAGTGGTGTCCTCTTATATTTAGCAGGGGGAGAGCAACTGTCCCTCTTCACCCCAGCACAGTGTCTTTCTCGTGGCTGTTGCTGGTGGTGTTCTCCATTCTTCTAGATTGTGAGCCCTTTTGGGACAGGGAGCCATTTAACTTTAATGTTATTATTTGCCTGTAAACCGCTTTGTGAACTTTGTGTTGAAAAGCGGTATATAAATACTAGTGATTGATTGATTGATTGATATATGCCACCTCAGACCAAAAGAGGCAGCGTATATCTGAGGAGACTCCGAGCACAATCCTAACCTGGAGTTGGGCCGGCACACGTAGCAAAGTTTGGCTGCCGCAAGGGACACCGCCAAGCATGTTTGGACCACTCTCGGAGTCAGAGAGGCCAGCACACAAACGTGCGCCATCCTCCCTGACTCCGAGGGTGTCCAAACGTGCTTTACGGTGTCCCTTGCACCAGCCAAATTTTGCTGGCCTCACTGTGCCAGCCTAACTCCAGGTTAGGGTTGTGCTCTCATAGGTGATCCCAGAACCTATGTGCAGGTAAGTAAGAATATTTTTTTACTTCCCATTTGCCCTTATTTCCCCCACACACACACATACACACCATTGGTTGCAGTGTGTACCTTTTTGGCATGGTTGCATCGGCGCTAGTGGCAGAGGATAGGATTGGAGCCTAAATCTATTAATGACAGAAGTGGAGCCTGTGTGGCTTTCCACTGCTTTCAATTCATTTGCATCCTCCCTTTTGCATTAGTGTGGACACGTGTGTTGATGGAACACTGCAACAGTTGTAATATGCAACTGCATTAAGATTCCTTTTTGTGTAGTGTTTTTAGTGATGTACACCTGCAGGCTTAAAAGGAATCTTGATACAACTGGATGTGCAATTGCACTAAAGTTACAATAATGCCACCCTGGTACATACCGCTTAGCTGGTGGCACACCTGAATTGCTGCCGCCACCACTCCTCTCCCGACCTTCTGAATTTTGAGTAGGAAAAGGAGAATGGAAGAGAAGAGGAAATCAGGAGGACAAAGGAGTAGTGGATTAGAGTGTTTTCGCTCTAGCCCATTGCTCTCCTTCCCACTTTCTCTTCTATTTCATAGCACCCAGAGAGTAGAAGGAGCAGCTATGCTAGTGGTCTGGATTGGCATCCCAACAGATCAGGACAGGCACCAAGCAGAGCCCTACGGGATGCTGGTGGGCACAACGCTCGCCATCTCTGCCAATCTTCTGCTGCCTCAACTAGCCACATGGGCAGATGGGTAGCTCAATCCTGAGCTGATTGCGGTAGCCAAATGGCTATTGCTGTATCCTGTGGCAGCCACAGGAGGCTCCGTGGGAGAAGGGGACATTCATAAGGAAGGTAAGGTTGCAGGGCGGGCGATGGTGCTCCTCACCTCCGCGCCGGCTACTTTTCCAGGGCAGAGGCAAGGGCCTCCATGATGGCCATGCGGCCTGACATAGAGGATAAGATCTGGCAGCGAAGGTCGCAACCAGTCCCATTCCCTGTTCTGCCCCTCTCCCCACCCAGTTCTGCCCTCCCATCCCACCTGGAAAGCTCGGAACGCCGGCAAGTGGTAAGCTTCCTGCTTGCTGGTATGGCGTTGCCACCACCATGCGCACAGAACAGGCACTGAATCAGCAACAACGGCATAGGTACCTTTTGCAACAGCAGCATAGGCAATAAGCTCATCCTGCCTGCACCGTAGGGCTCAGGATTGGGCCCTAACTCTTAACAACTTTGTACATGCCCAGTGCACCAATTGGTTGCAAATTTTCAGCACCACATTAGCAAGTTAACATTTTAGAGAATTTCCAGTGCATTGGCTCTGCTTTAAGATGTGGGAGGAAATTCAGAGGAGCATCATTTTGGGAGAAGAAGAAAGCCACCATCAAGATATGCAGAAAATCTTGACTTTCATTCAAACAAAGAACTTCACTCATGTGATTTGCTTACGTGTCTGGCATTCTCTTAACTGGAGAGAAAACCTGATTCTTTTTTTCCAGTCCGCAAAAGTGGTAAAAAGATTAAAAAAAAGGAACCTCTGTGATTTCTTGCTGCTTCCCAAAACAGACTTCTATTTTCCCATTTCTTGTCCCATTATATAGTTACACGGGGAACACGCTGAGAAGTAAATAAGCTATCAAGCAGACCAGCAGTGCTGTCCAAAAGGGAAATGGCAGCTGCAAAATTATTCTGACCGTTGTTTTCCTCACAAGCCCTGGGACTGCCTGAAATGCCAAAAGAGCAAGACAATCCAATTTCACACGGGTCGAAGGCAAGGGAAAAAGGCGATGTTAACATGTCAGAGGCCTACTAATAAAATTGTGCTTTTTCTGACAAACTCCTGGGGCTCGTGATTAGACAAGAGATGAAACACATAAGCTCTCCAGTCCCCACCTGTTTTTAGGTGGGGAGAATTTTTGGGCGTGGGAACAAAGCTACCCCAGTGGTATAGCTACGTCAGGGCAGGGGGTTCATTATACCCCTCTGTGGTGGGCAGTTTTCCACCGTCTCCACTGGAGGGGTGACAGACAAGCATGCATCAAAAGCTGAGAATTTGGCCCTCCCACCTGCCTACCTTCACTGCCATACGCCTCCAAATGGAGCCATATCTGGGGTCAGGGCCGCACATACACAGTGGGAGGTGACAGCACAGCAGTGACATAATGACATGGTGGGTGAAGTCATCCAGCCCCAGGTACCTGCCCCCCCCCAGCGACATTACTCAGCTCCCCAGTGCTCTTTGCAGATAATAAGTGCCTTTTTTGACCCAGAATACCTCTCAGAAAAGGATGCTACATCCCAAAATAGCATCCTCACAGTCACAGCCATCAAGCACACCTTGCCCCTAAAAGGTCCCTCCCAAAATGCCTAAGAGGAGGGCTTTTGATAGCTGTCTACTGTTATAGCGATGGAAAACTATTTGTTCGTTTTGCTGTTTAGGTTTTGGGGCCTAATTTCCTTTGTGCATGTTCTATTCATTCCCAAGACCTGGCAGAGCTTTTTGTGGAAATGTGGTTGGGGCTGCACATCTCTGATTGCTGGTTTGTGTTACCATGAGCTTAATCTCCTTTTCTATCATTGCACTGTTTGTACAGTGATGCTAGATGCATCAACTGAGGAAGGTCGGATATAAATATTTTCAAATGTGGGCACATGGTCAAATGTTCAGAGGAGAAGGTAACATAATACCTTGGGTTCCGTTTCGGCCCTGTCAAACCATGGTGGTCAAGCCAGCTTCCTCTTTACCTTAAATGATTCCAAGAATCCCCCGTGGCCTCCGTTCTCCAGTTTGTCTTCTTCAGATCCCAGGCCCAGCATCAGTTGTGTGTGGGCATGAAGGTCATCGTGGAGGTTATCCAACAGGGCAGCTCGCGTCCGGTCCTGAAAGCAAGTTAGAAGGCCACAGAATCACCAACGGTTCTTCCTGTATTGCAGTGTTTGTGCCGAGAAAACCAGAACGTATCTGAAAAGTTGAGTGTGGCCTCACTATTTCATTGGGTTTGGACCAAGGCACACATCTCTGTGTGAAGGACAGGGCTCATAAAATCACAGGGTTGGGAATGATAGGTCATCTAGTCCAACCCCCTGCCTGTAGCAGAAAGTCCTCCTACAGCATCTCCAGCCTGGCTTGCCTATGCTGGCGGGAGCTATCCTTGGGGATCCATTTTCTTCCAAAGCGAAACTATGTTGGACATTCTTTGGAGACCCTGTTAATTCTGCAGGTTCCAGTTTCAGTCCACACCTGGAGATTGACACAGATGCCTGTAGACGACAGGCCAATCCTAGTGTGTCAACAACCTTCATCAAGGACAAAGTGCAGAAGAATGAACTGTCTGCACACTTCTATGCCTTCCCATTCAGAAGTAAGCCACTTGGCTTTACTATTGACAAGCTAAGGCCACATTCCTTTCCAGCACCAGGGCAAAGGCTCCAAGGTAAGGGAACAAACAAGCAGTTGGGGGGGGGGGTGGCAGTCTGCTCCCTGGCCCCAGGGCAGCACACTGGCTGCGAGGTCCAGAAGTGAGTCTTTTGAGCTATTTTTAGCCTCGAGAGGCTGAGGAACCTCTTAACTTTTAACCACGCAAAGGTAAGAAATGCAATGTTGGCATTCTCTTTTTCAAGGACGTTTAAATGGTGACCATTAGGGGTAAATTGGTATCCGTGAGGGGTTCTGGAACACAGCCCTAGCGGATTCCAGGGTTACACTGTATTTATCCCCCATCAGTGGGTTGCTGTGGGCCAGAACAGTCAATTTCCTCACCACATGCGGAGGGCTGGATAAAATCCTCTGGAGGGCCAGATTTGGCCCTTGGGTGGGGTTTGGAGTCCACCGCTCTACATGTGTACAGAAAATACACATATTGGATTGCACTCTTTTCCTTTACCGAAAACCTAGGATTGCATTTGGCACTGCAAAACATAAAACAATGCAACAGGAGACTGAAGAACAGAGCTGGGCATCATTCTGACTGCAAAGGTTCTCAAAATGGTTTCCATTCCCTGCCGGTGCTCCACAAAACCACTTTGGCTTCAGTTACCCACTCTTGAAACACATTGGTTCCCACTCTCATTTCAAGTAGAGGCTATTTGAGTTTCATCAGCCTGCCAGCCATGCCAGAATTGTAACTGAATTGTAGCCAGTCCTGATGGCCAAATCTGCCAGCTGAGACCCAGAGGCCCAACGTGGCAACGTGAGTGATCTCACTGCAAGCCACCGCTCAGCCATGTAGGTCTCTGAGCAGCCTTGGGTTATTCCTGGCAACGTACTCGGAATAGCTGCATGGCACATTTATGGCAAAACAACAGATGGCAGCATGCGGGCACCCAGTCTATCTCCCCAGTCTGAACTTTTATCATCCATGTGCCATGCGGTGCATTATGCGCCAGAATTAATGCATGTGCAGCCTCGCCTAGAGTGGTAGCTGGCCTGTTTTTTTTTCCCAGAAGTCCCCTCAGAATTCAATCACGTCAAGACATAATGTTACCCCTGAGCACTGTGGAAGGACATTGCATGGCAGCTGGTGGGAGACAGATGCTGGGGAGCACTTCAAACAGATGCTCTCACCTCCACCATCAAAGAAGCGATTGAAGAAGAAAAAAGGGATTTAAAGAAAAGAACAGCTGCTGCTGCCACCAATGAGGTGTGTTTCTTTATATAATGCTATTTATATCCTGTCTTTTTAAAGCTTGAAACCAGCAGAAGACTGAGTGAACCATCAAAATTATTTAAATGCAATACAAATCCAAATATGAGTCGGCCCTCAGTATCCACAAGGATCCGTTACTGGACCTTCCAGTCAAATCCAGAAGTGTTCTGAGGTGTGGAGAGGCAGTGTTTAGTTAAAAAAAAAATGGAGGTGCCTTTTAGAAGTTTCCGGCAGGCCTCCCTACCTCCCTTCCGACATGACTGGAAGACTCTTCCAGTCACATATCCAAAGGTACCGTGGGCCCTCCTGATCCACGTGGGGTCAAATCCTAAACCCAGGGATAAAGAGGGCCGAACTGTATTGAAAAATATATCAAGAGTAAAAAAAAAAATTCACTGCAGAAAAAACTTATGAATCCATGTGAACCTTACCTGCCCATGCTCTAGGGAGGGGTCTTCAAACTATTTTATCTGACCCTAAGCAACTTAAAATATTTTTCCCCCAACCACACAGTTAACATGTGCAGTTCCATTTGTCACACCCCTTTCCCAGCGTTGTCATGCAGCCGGAACGCTGGGAGGGAGGAACGGGTGAGCGGCAGCCCGCCTGTTGCATTCCGGTCCGTTTAGCTGTCTTCCCCGCCCTGCGGGGCTGCCGCTCACCCGTTCCTCCCGCCCAGCGTTCCGGCTGCATGACAACGCTGCCCTTTCCACAGAGCCAGAGTGGTGTCAGCCTGGCATAACCTTCATTACTGGGAGGCCCCTACAAAATTATCCCCACATTTTGTTGGGCACCCAAATTCTAAGCTGAAGATTCTCCAGTGAGAACTTAGGGTTCCACCTATATTCCCTTTAAACCTGGTTTCTCTGGCGACCTACAGATTTCTAAAGCAAGAAAAACTTTCAGTGAAGAGGTTCTCCAGTTGCTCTGCCTCAGGGCAGCACACCTTACCTCCAGCTTCGCAAACTTGTCTGACTTGCAGCAAGCGTTTTCCGCATTGATCAGTTTGGTGAGGAGAAACTCTCGGAAGTCAGAGTTCTGAGAAGGAAAAAGTTAAGAAGTGAAGCTGGCAGATCCAAGCCCATTTTAACTCTCTTACGGCACAATCCTAGGCCTGTCTACAATGGGATTTACTCCTAGGGAAGTATGTACACCATTTCAACCTTAGAAGAGGAATTATTATCCCGGGCTCCTGAAATGTTATGAAAATTGCCTATATACATTCAAATCTACCCCGTCTTAAGGACTAGCAACTTGTTATTTTAAAAAAATGGAATGAAAATTGAAATTCTTGAGATGTACGGCTCTTTCTGTCATACCAATTTCTAGTTTCCTGAGGTGCAATGATAGAATCAAAAGACTGCACTTTATAAGGTGGGGGATGCAAGGCTGGCTCATTCATGAGGCCAACTGAAACTGTTGTCTCAGGCAGCAGTTTAGTTGGGGGATGACAACGACACACTCTTCTCTGTCCCCCTTCTTGCCTCCACTCTTCCTCTCTCTCTTTCCACTACTTGGATTGAAAAAGTAAGAAGGGGACAGAGAAGAAGAGGACATGTGGAGGGGAGGGGAATGCTGGGCTATAACAATGGAGAACGATAGGAGCAGAGAGTGGCATATCATGGGGGGGGGAAGCATTTGGCATTCCACCTTGGGCATCTCAAGGTCTTGGGCTGGCCCCGGTGGATTGGTTCAGTCAGTGGCATCTCTACAGGGAGGGCAGAGCTCTAAGTTTTGCAAGGAGCCTTACCCTGTCATGTAAATCCCGCCTCTCCCTTGCTGCTGTAGCCAGTAAGCAACGCCAAGATGTTGCTTTTCCCTGTGAGGATTGGCTAAAACGGTGCAGGAGAGGAGTGATTTCCACTGCAAGGTAAGGCTTCTTGCAAAACTTAGAGCTCTGCCCTCCCTATAGAGACGCCACTGGGTTCAGTTATACTTACCTCTTTCAGGTAAGAACTGGGCTATCTGTTGCATTGATCATTGGAAAAGCAGCAAGGCTCTTTGGCTGCTGATAATGTGCAAGGCTCCCCGAGAAATGCAGAGGGAGCTACTGAGACTGTAGAAATGTCTGCCTTTCCTAGACCATTGGATCTATGCTTATCTGACCTCTACAACATCCTGTCATTAAAAAAAAAAAAAAAAAACTGCAGTCAAAGGGGGCCAGGAGTAGTAGAGAGGAATTACATCCAGGTCCCAAAGATAAGGATGAGGTGAGGTGGTATCACCACTTCTTTCCCCCTTGAAATCCCCCACCCCTGCTCCATTGAGCTGAACTCTACTCCCTCCTGTTTAGCCCTGACTTACTCCCACGTTGCATGGCATGCCTTACCTTCTGGAATACAGGTGGGCTGGGCAGCGAAGGGCCAAACAAAGGGACGTCTTCTCGGGCAGTGACTGCCACCTATCAGAAAGAACAAACCTTTTTAAATCTGGGCACAGCCACCAAGGCATTGCTGCAGGCAAACCGTGCACGTGGCACATCAGAACTTAAAAACCGCTATGGTGCATCACATCCTGCAGTGACAGTAGCCAGCCAGAGGCCTCCAGGAAGCCCATAAGGAGAACAGGGTTCCAGGATGCCTGGAGGAGACCTCCCGCTGACTGGTGGATTCAAGTGTCAAATATGTGGAGAGACCCGGGGGCGGTCACTGAGCATGTCGTCATAGTAACTGACACGAGCCTTCTTCCCCACATTCTGGGAACCCCGTGAGATAATTACTAAACTGGGACTGTATTCTGGGGTGGATTTAAGCGCAGCGGGGCCCAACTGGAAACAGTTTTGGTGGGCCCCCACATTCACAGCCAATACAAGGTCTGTAGAATCTTAGATAGATAAACACAATTTTTTACGGACTTTATTACTCGACAGCAGAATGAGGAAAGCAATAAAAATGTGCACTTAAGAAGTTCCTGAGTTAATGGACCACATGGATCTAAGCACATTTTGATATAAAACTGCATACCTGTAACCGTAACAAGGAAACAAAACGTGTAGATTACCTTTGAAAAGGGAAGTGGTGCATATTTGGTTTCTTAACTTTTTCAGAGAAAGACGTTTTTATACTTTTTCTATAAGGTTATAGAAAATTCTATAGGATTGGACGGCCCAATCCTATGCTTCGCAGGCGCCGGTGCACAAGCGCAGTAATGCGCTTTTCAACAACTCGGGAGGAAGGTGCACCTGCATCATCCTGCCAACACTGGATCCAGAGCTGTAGCTGCCAGAGGAGGTAAGAGCTGCCCCATGTGTCACAGGGGTGGGGGGAGGGCAAGGAGGGGGTTTCTGGGTGGGGGGAAGATAGGGGGCAGATCAGGCATGGATGGGGAGTATGATCAGTGGAGGAGACTGAACCCCCTCTCCTTCCCCCCCCCCAACACAGGGCTTTGCAGACATGCAATACACATGTATTGGGGCTCCACACAGAGTAAGGACTCAAACCTGAGTCCATGATCAGTGGCAGTACGCTTGTACCGCTGGCTCCGAGTGTCATAAATATGCCATAAAGCAGGTTTCTGGAACCCAGGGAGTAAGGAGTGCTGGCACTGGACCCACACCAGTCAGAGCTGGGCCTCAGCACCATGAGGAGCAGCGGTCAGTAAGCTCTGCAGTGCCACTTTTCAGGGAGGGGGAGGAGGTGGGAAGGGGGCAGAACTGGGCTGAGGGGGGAGGATTGGGCCCAAGAGGGGAGTGGAGATGGCGGCAGCCTCTGCTTCTGCCACCAAATCCAGAACCCTCTCCTTGGCCAGGCAACCTGACACAGGCCTCCTCGACGCTGTGCCTTTTCAAATGCAGGTGAAGAGCTGAGGAGAACCCATTGCCACCAACTGCAAACGCTCCCTTCCCCTGAGGAGACCTCCAGCAGCATCCAGGCACCCACAGGATCCAGCGGTTGCCATTTTGTCACAGCTGGAGCCGTGGGCGCCGCGGAGTGTAGGAGTGGGCTGCAAGGAAACAAATCTTTTCCTCACCCCGACGAGGCCTCCAACCTGCTCAGCCCCCAACGCTGGATACAGAATCGGCCATGCAGCCCTACTGCACCAACACTGGATAGCACTGGGATGTAACACATAGGATTCAAGTCCAGTAAAACAAAATTCCACATATAAGCAGCATGAACAGAGTTTTTAAAAATTAATTCAGAAGAAAATTAAAATTGCTGCTGTTCACTATACACTGTCCATGTCTATGCTAAGAGACTGGGAGCACAATCCTAACCTGGAGTTAGGCCTGCACAGTCAGGCCAGCTAAGTTTGGCCAGCACAAGGGCCGCCGTAAAGAGCGTTTGGACCCCTCTTGGAGTCAGGGAGGATGACGCACACCGGTGTGCTGGCCTCTCTGACTCCGCAAGTGGTCCAAACCTGCTTTATGGTGGCCCTTGTGCCAGCCAAACTTTGTCGGCCTAACCGTGCCTGCCTAACTCCAGGTTAGGATTGCACCCTAGGAAGCACCTGACATGGTCATGCCGACACACGTGGCCACCGAAACCTTGCAAAAGCAAACATTGATCTGTTCTTGACTGCAAATACGAAGCGTGGGCAAAGCTGCCGTCGGAAGAGTGGGGAGCCATCTGCCATCTGCTGTGCAACCTTTGGTCAGGCTGGCTCTGCTCGCGCTTCAAGGACAGACGCAGAAGAGCCCCTCGCTTGGGTGCTTAATGACATTTGCTGCAAGTGCACAGATAGGCTAATAGCTTCTCCCTTTGCACCAGCCACGCCGCAGAGAGCTCTCTGAGAACAAACAACTGTTTTCAAAAACGCTTAGCAGGAACTCTTTATCTCTGGCAAAACAGTGAGATTTTTCACCGGCCCCCAAGCCGTTTGTCACCAGACCGAAAGAAGCTGCGCACACAAACCCGAGCGCCAAATCTCCCCCCACCCCCGTCCTCTTACCCTGTAGGATGTACTGTCTGCCTCAGAGTTTTCCACCTGGACCACGATGTAGGCGTGGAGGAAATTGGAGGCGATCATGTCGGGAACAAAAGGAGTGTTTTCCTCTTGGAAGATGATGGCCACAATGTCGTTGCCGATGTGTCTTTTCCTCTGCAGCTGAAAATGTGAAGGAGGGAGGAAAACGTTCAGAAGGGTCTTTAGGAAAGGATGATGGCAAAGGTGAAAGCGGATGTCGAGAACGCCTCCTCCTTAGGATCAAACAGCCCAATCGTAACCTGTGTTGGAGCTGGCAGGCCAGCTGGCCTGTGCTACATCCTACACAGAGGCGGATCTACAGGGAGGGCAAAGCTCTAAGTGTTGCAAGAAGCCTTACCCTGTCATGTAAATCCCTCCTCTCCTTTGCTGCTGTAGCCAGTAAGCAATGCCAAGATGTTGCTGTTCCCTGTGGGGATTGGCTAAAACGGTGCAGGGGAGGAGTGATTTCCACTGCAAGGTAAGGCTTCTTGCAAAACTTAGAGCTTTTCCCTCCCTTAGATCTGCCTCTGATCCTACATAGGCTGAAAGGCTGCTGGAGCTCACCTTGGGGTAAGGGGATATTTTCCTTTTACCCCAGGGGAAGCCCCAGCGAGCCCTATGGGGCTGCTTGGATCTGTGCCAGCAAAATTGCTGATGCAAATCCGAGTGTGCAGATTGAGCCCGACCAGCCTGGGGATGGGGGTTAGGATCCAGCCTAGCGGCCTGATCCTTGCTCTACCCCTCCCTGGGCCAGTCTTCCCATGGGGCCACCCTCACTCATCCTCCTTCCATCCCATTCTGCCTCCCTCTTGCCTTCCCCCACCCTTCAAAGCCCCCACATAGGTCGAACCTGGCCGGCGCAGGAGCAGCTTCAGGCATCCTCCGCAGCGTCCCTGGGTCGCCACAGCTCCCTGCACCAGCCCAGCACCTTCCTCAGCCCAAGGGCTACTTGGGATTGCACGCACAGACAACATACCAACCGAGCAAACCCCCATTATGTCCATACACCCAGGGGCGGACCTAGTCAAAATGGCGCCCGGGGCACCCAATAGAAGTACGGCCCCATGGGAACCCAGGTCTACCCATTAGAAACAACTGCAGGTAGACCTGGGCTCCCCTAGAGGGAGCCCAGGTCTATCCACGCAATGTTGTGGGGGCCACTGGCGCCCCCCTAGATGGCCCCAATGCGGTGCCCAAGGCTCATGCCCCCCTAGATCCGCCACTGCATACACCGGAAGCGTTGGCTCTGGTCAACCCTTGCCCCAGAGCCTGCGGTAAAGAGGAGGAGTCGGCTTCTGCTCACTCTTAGCAGGGGAGGCCCTGCTAATGGAGGAGGAGAACTTCATTCCAGGCAACAACAGCAGGAATGCTGCAGATATGGGAGGTGCAGAGGTGTGATGCCAGCAGCAACTGTAGCTGCCACTAAACAGCAGGGGACCACGGAGTTGGGGACAGGACAAAGAAGAGGACTGCCCATCTTTTCCTATAACAGGCAATAGGGTGTCATGGGGGCTGTGGATCGGCTCTAAACATGCCAAGCCATCATAAGTGAGGGTGATAGTAGAGAGGTGGCTGGCAGTCAGTCAGTTGGATCAGAAATTTCCTCCCTTGAACATGTTGTGCCATGATATCTTTAAACTGAGTGTGGGCACATGGGAACCGGCTGACTGTGCAATACCCCTGGGTCATCCTATCACACACCACAGGTCCCCTGGTGGAAAGCAATTCACCTCTTCTCCCCCATCACCAACGCAACGAGATCATGAGTCCTGCCGTGACACTTTCCCTAGCTTATTAATCACAGCGAGAGAACAAGGTCAGCTCTCAGTTACCTGCTGCGTATCTCCCTCGGTGAAAGGAAGCTTGGTGGAGACATGAAACATAATCTCCCTGTCCCTGAACACCGTGTACACAGACTCTGTGCCCGTCTGGCCGTGAGTGACATCCAGACCACCTCGGAAGCTAAGGCAAAAGAGAAGAACAACAATGAGCCGTGCTCAGTAATAGCCATTGTAGAGCTTTTTGCCAAAGGCAAAAATTGCTAGAGAAATTTGTTGCATGCATTCACCAGGGGAGCTTGAATTATTGAACTCCCGACCTCAAAAGTTTGCAAGCAGAATCAAGGCAAGTGGAAATGCGCTAGTAAAATGTCTGAGCCTTTGTGACTGAATCAACAACAAGGGACATAAGAAGAGCCCTGCTGGATCAGGCCAAATGCCCATCTAGTCCAGCTTCCTGCATCTCACAGTGGCCCACCAGGTGCCTCAGGGAGCACATGAACAACAAGATGTCACTCCCTTGCACATGGCCTATAGCCCATGATGTACTTTTCCTCCAGAAGTTGTCCAATCCCCTTTTAAAGGTACTTTGGCCAGATGCCATCACCACCTCCTGTGGCAAGGAGTTCCACAGTTTAATTACATGCTGGGTAAAAAAGTATCTCTTTTTATCCGTTCTAACTCTCCCAACACTCAATTTTAGTGGATGTCCCCTAAAACTGAACGCCGGTTCTGGTGTTGTGAGAGACGGAAAAGAGCATCCCTCTATCTACTCTATCCATCCCATGCATAGTTCTGTATGTCTCAATCATGTCCCCCCTTAAGCACCTTTTTTCTGGACTGAAGAGTCCTGAAGAGGACTGAAGGGACCTTTCGTGGCACACCAATGTGCCATGGCAAACCAGATGAAAATTGTTGGCATCGATGATACTGATTTAGGTGGGTCAATGGTCTTCCTTAGTAGAGAGCACCTTCACATGTAATGAGAACTCTTGCATGCAACAGTTTCTTTGACCTACCCTTTGAAATCCTGGAGTGTTATGGTATCTCCCAACAAAGTCAAGAAATTACTGAATGCAGGGCTCTCCTCATTGTTCCCAAACAGTTCTTCTTCCTGGGACTGTAAAAACGAACAAGCCCAAAGGCAATGAGAGAAAAAATTCCTTTGCTTTTCTAAAAGCAAAAGAGCAAAATTTGGTTCCTGTGCTGTATGTCTACATATGTTTCCAAACTCTCTCCATCCAAATTTCTCTGGACTTTTTGGCAATATACCCCCAATCTTGTTTCCAAAGTAAAAGTGCTGCATAGGAATTCTTCATTGTTCTGCTTTTTACTTCTGAATGTTATTCAGAGTGCTGGGCACACACAATTTGCCACAAAGCTCAGTTCCTTACATTCATCCTCTTGCTGTTGCACCAATCCACATGGGAACAGGTGCACATTGATAAAACACTACAAAAAAAGGCAATGTCGAGATTCTTTTCAAGATTCTTTTCAAGATTCTTTTCACGTGGTGCTTCATCAATGCATAGGAGTAAATGGGCACATCGGTAGAAAAGAATGCATAAAAAGAATCTTGATGCAGTCACGAGAATATCAAGATGGCTTTTTTGGTGGTGTTTTATCGATGCATGTGTGGACCAGTGCCAAAGAACAGGGGGAGCTGGAAGATGCAGCAGCTTTTTGGAAAATGACTCTGAACCAACATGAGCTAGGATGGTGTCTATATATCATTTTACAGTTATAAAACGTGATTGATAATCAAATCTGTGAACTTGTCTCCAAGCGACTCCAAAGCAGCGTTATCCTGAGCACACATTGCACAGCCTTCGTACATTTAAGCGCACGTAGCATTCAGGTAGCAATTAAGCGGTTGCCTTGGGAGTCTGTGAACTACAACGACACAATGCGTTTGATTGTTACCAGACACAGCTTCCCATCGGGAGAGTAGCTTCACATAGCCAATGCAGTTGCAAACAAGCATCCTCATTCAGCAGCCGCAGTTCTGCCAGGCATCCTAATTGTATTTACACATTTTGTGTTTATTCTTTATGGAAGAACCAAGTGCAGAGTGCATCATTAAGACCCCTTTGTTATGCAGTGTAGAGGTGATTTGGCTCCCGGATGCCACTAAGAAAACTCAAGTTTGTCTTGGGCATAAAGCTGGGCTGTTCTCAAGACGTTTTCTGTTAAACCCAGGATGGTCTGCAGCGCTTCCTGGCATATGGAGCAGAGTGATTTGTGCAAAACAGAGAACAGGAGAGCAGGCATAATGTCTTGGCTAAGTGCCAGACTAGACGTTACATTGGAGCTCAATGGTTAGGACTCCAAATACCATATTTTCCCAAGTATAAGACGCACCTTTTTTCAAAAAATTTGGGCTCTAAAAACTGGGTGCGTCTTATACAAGGGGTGTGCATCAGGGTGCTGGCCGGTCTTCTTATCTTACAGGCTCTCTTCTCTGATCGCGGGACTGCAGCTTGACTAGGAAGTACCGCGGTGGCCGAGAATGGGATTTCATTTCCAAGTTTTTCAAATTTCTGGCCCCAAAATTAAGGTGCGTCTTATAAATGGGTGCGTCTTATACTTGGGGAAATACAGTATGTCTTTCTTGTAGAGGCAACCAAGATGGCAACTTTGGAGCAATCCCTGGAGCAAGCAACATTGAAATTAATGGGATCTATTTAAGAGTTTACTTCTATATCAACAGAACGTCCACCTGCACCGCAGGAGCTCTTAACTTTGGAAAGCAACTTCAGCCACACAGCCCAATCCTTTTCATGGAATACAATGGTGGATCTCGCAGTCCGCCATTGTATCCCATGGGCTGCTGGCATAGCAGGCAACCTGCAGAGCTACTGCTGGCACAAAGACCAGGCGGCCACGCACAGACAACAGTGGCCCACAGAACCTGTGCCATCACCAGTAAGTCGGCGGCAGGGGCAGATCAGATGGGACTTGGGCAGGGCCAGGGGTGGTTCAGGGGCAGAAGGGGGTAGATCGTGATGGCAGCCTTGCACACTGAATCTGATCCCCCTCCTGGCCTGGACCTGCCCCCCCCGCCTGAGACTCTTCAGACATATGCCAACAAAAGAGAAGACCCATTCGGATTCAGGTGAGGTCAGTAAAATGGAGCAAGGATCAGGGCAGGGGGGAGGTGTGTTGGTGGCAGGAAGAGGATGCTTATCCACCAATATCCTATCCCCTTCCTGGCCTTGATCCACCTCCCTGGGTCCACTTGGCATTGCGCCAGCCAAAGAGCTGGCCTAGGTATACTTTCAGGGAAGTAGAGGCTTAACCCGAGGTAAGGGATCGAATGTTTCCTTACTTTTAAGGAGGGCTCAGTGCCTGTCCCCCTCCACAGGTTGCAGTTTGCACTCTTTTAACGCAGCTGCACCAGCACCGGGGGCAGAGGGTAGTTAGTATTGAGCTGTATGAGTTATTGATTCAAAGTTGCCTAATTTCACCACTGCCATCAAGTCATCAGTTAGACTATGGCAAGTCCCTCTCCCTCAACTTCAGCCTGACATATATAAGATAGGGATAACAGTGCTCTTCTACAAATTTGTAATTGGGAAATACAGGGACGCTTGAACCCTCTAAAAAAGGCCCTGTGTAAATGGAAGTACGCAACACAATGATGAATCCTTATTCCAATGTAAATTAGCTATGGATAGGATTGTGCGACTCACCTGCTTACACTTCTGGTAAATTACGCCAAATTTGAACGTGTTGTTGACCTCATGCTCATCGTAGGCTACGATCATCTGAGATGCCTGCGACAGAACATAAGAAGAACCCTGCTGAATCAGGCCAAAGGCCCATCAAAGGTTTCGAGTATCTCACAGCGGCCCACCAGATGCCTCAGGGAGCACACAAGACAACAAGATACTTGTATCTCAGTTCCACTCCTTTGCATCTGGCATTCTGAGCATTCCTAAAACCAGGAATGCATCTGGCATTCCTAAAACCAGGAAGTTGCACACACCCATCATTTTTAACCTTTGATGGACTTTTCTTCAAGAAATCTGTCCAATCCCCTTTTAAAGGCATCTAGGCCAGACGCCCATAACCACATCCTGTGGCAAGGGGTTCCACAGATTAATTACAGACTGGCTGAAGAAATATTTTCTTTACAGAGGGGCCATTTGAGACACACACAGAGAGACTCCTCTAGGCACAGGCTTCTCTCTCCCCAACCCTTCCAGCAGTATTGTACATTGGTCAATGGGCTGCTTACTTATACAAATGCACACAGCCAGATAATAATCTCACCTTGGGGTACAACACAGGACTAAACTTCAGTCCGGTCGCATCGTCGCAGAAGGCCTGTCCAGAAAGAGAACAGGGATGTGAATGAAGAAGCAGGAGGCAATAGGACAAAAGCCCCTTGGGATAACAATACATCATATAGCATTCTGGGTAAATTATATGCTGGCCGCCAACTGAAAGGACCAGGAGAGCATCAACAGAAAATGTGATACAGGTGAGGAAGACTCACCCTCACTTTCATCCCTGACCTTCCAGCACGCCCCCTACCCCACCTCCCAAAGTTGGCCCATCATTTCCAATATGATGATGATTTGACATCATTGCCAAAACAAAGGGGCAGCCCAATCCTAACCTCTACTGGAGCAGTCAGACCACACGGTCTGCACTACATCCAGCACAGGTTAGGGGGTGGCTGCAGGTCTCCTTAAGGTAAGGGGATATTCCCAGTGAGCCCTATGGGGCTCCATGACTCTCAGCCTGGCTGGGGACCAGCTGCCATCCAGCTCCTCCTTTCCCAGAATTACAATGGGCCTTCCTCATCCACAGGCTCAGCATCCAAGGATTTCAATATCTGTGGATGCCGATCCTATGGCTGCAATGTCTCAGAAGTCCTCCCAGACGCAAACTCCCAGATGCAATCTTAACCTAGAGTTAGGCCAGGCCAGCAAAGTTTGGCTGGCACGAGGGCCACTGTAGAGCACATTTGGACCACTCTCAGAGTCAGGGAAGATGGCGCACGTCTCTGTGCTGGCCTCTCTGATTCCGAGAGTGGTCCAAACATACTTTATGGTGTCCCTTGTGCCAGCCAAACTGTGCTGGCCTAACTGTGCCAACCTAACTCCAGCTTAGAATTGTGCCCTCGGTCATAACCAGGAAGTCCTCTGAGGTCCAACCGCGGATATAATTATCCGCAAAAATCAGTATCCACTGGGGGGGGGGGTCCTCGAATTGATCTCCTGCACATACTGAGGACCCCCTATACCCAGTGGTGTCATTCAAATGATTTAGGAACAGGAACTCACTTTTGAGTTCAAATTCAAATGTTGAAAAGAAAAAAGAAAAAACCCGGAAGCAGCCACGGAGCCCGTTAGGATCCGGAACGCCCGTTCTGGTCCGTTCCCCCTGAATGACATCACTGCCTATACCTCTGTTGGCAGCTCATTATTACATAGTTTCCTATTCCTTCCCCATCACTAACTGGTTATTTGGGATCCGCAAAGCATCTGCTTGAGCAGAGAAGCAGTTCAAAAAACGCAGATAAATAAAAAAATGCTAGCTATTTTTATCACCCTTGTACAAAGCAGTGTACCTTTGCGATCTGCGGGATGCTTGGCAGCTTGCTGAGTCCTGCTAAGGGAATTCTTTCATGTAATGTTTTCACTTTGGATCTAAGGAAAGCAAAAAGAGAAGGAGGGAGGGAAGATTTTGAAACAAGCGAGGGTGGCATAGAGATCTCTCTGGACTTCGGTGATAACACAAGAAATGGGGGGGGGTGTTTCCATCAACTCCACAAGAGGAAACTTGGCCAGATGCTTGAAAATTATACTTCGCTGAAGATCTTATAGGGATGGCTAATAATCTGCCTTATGGCTGCTGTCTTCCTATCTTTTCTGTCTGGGAAAAAATGCATGGTTTGGTAGGGGGATAAGAGGATAAGCGCAGAGTTTTCATTGGCTTACCCAGGGAACAGTGCTAAATATGATTGATACTTTCCAATATCCTTGCAGAGGTTTTTACGTCTGGCTTTCTTGGGCTTGGCTGTAGATCAAGCAAATCATGCTCATTACCGAAGTAATCTTGAAACACCAGGCTCCAAATCCAGGAAGGGAGATCTAGAGTCGAACGGGCTTCTTAGCCATTGTTATCTCTTCTTCCCGTTAATGCCAGGCCAATGCACAATACCACAAGGTGTCTGGCTGCAGCTCGCAGTTATGGCATGAGAGCAGTGATGGGATCTGGGAATGAGGAAGCGGAACGCTGGGCGGGACTTACACGTGATTGGCAGCCCGTCCGTTCCGTTCTGCCGCCTGTCCTGGCCTCGGGGGGGCTGCCCCCGGTTGGCACGCCCCACCGCTGCTTGCCCAGGCACCCTGCGCATCCCCTACCTGTCCCCCCTGGTGAGCAGGCACCCCGCCGAGGCCAGGGCAGCTGCGGAACGGAACGGACGGGCAGCCAATCATGCGTGAGTCCCGCCCAGCGTTCCGCTTCCTCATTCCCAGATCCCGTCACTGCATGAGAGCCATTGGAGGGTCTGTAACACAGATAACCTCCTCCTCTAGTGATCTACTCCATCAAACCTTTCAGCAATTGACTAGTATGGTCTGAACTGACTGGCAATGGAACATTCCAGAGATTCAGGCAGAGGACTGCAGTAGGCCACATCCAAGGCTCCGCCCCAGGCCACGTGGCCCCAATTTGCACCTGCTATTTAGCAGGCTATTTAGCAGATGCCGATCCAAGGAACGCTATGGGGAGGCTGGAGTCTCCCCTGAGGCAAGGGCACAAACATGCCCTTGCCCCGGGGAGGCTCCCCAGTGCGCCTAAGGTGCCCTGGACAGAGTGCAGACCCGCCGGCCTCGCCATTCCAGTGCAACTTAGCATTGCGCTCTCAGTGCCAGCCCGCCAGCCCATCCCTGGCCACATTTGCTGGCTCTGGCTTTTTGGGACCCTCCTCGGCCTGACCCGGAAATGGAATCTCGGCTGCAGCTGGCTTCAGACGTTGGCAAGGGCCCAACAAATCCACAAAGCAATTTGCCCTGAAATATAAGACTGAGAGAAGATGCGCCTAGAATTGGGTGAAAACAGCTTCACCATTCACTGAACAAAAGCAGTGCTCTTTGGATACAGCCTCCAATTGTGCTTACTATACCTGAGTATAATCCTTAGGTATTCAATTCCATCGGCCTCTTCACATTTAATGGAAAGAATCAAATTTCCTAGGCTGCTGGCTGTGCAGTAGAAGTTTAAATGATCCTAAAAATAGAAGGGAGATGTTAGCATCTTGAAGGAAAAGCCCCAGGGAAAGCAACAACTCTGATTCCCACTCTCCTTACTGCTGTTTGAGCAGTGGACTGCAACACCCCAAAGGAATCTCCAGTGACTCATCGCTGTCTGAAGAATATCTTGCAAATGCTCCCTCCTTTGGGAAGCTGAAAGAGCTTATTTACACTTCGTTTGGAAGTTTTAATATTTGATCAGGGCTGCATGATGCAGTTTTTGAAAAGCGAGTGCTAGATGTCGGCACTACTCTCAGATCACAGTGGGGCCAAATCCTCCTGTCCAACTTGACATATTGAACTAGTTTCCTCCAAATAGAGGAAATGGGCTCGGAACAAGCCAAGCTAATTCCGAGGTGATCCATGGCACCCATGATGAGCACCACAGAGTCTGTTTCTTTCCACAGTCCCTTTATTGAGCCTCCAATGCTTGAGGCCTCCTCCAAAGGAGTGTCCTCAGACATCGTTATCAGGGCCACTCTGGGGTAGGGAAGCTTACATTTGCAGCTCCCTTTTTCAAATACTTGAAAGTGTTTGAAAGCCACGATGGTGTGCTGATTTGGGAGTTGGCCTTAGACCTGGAAGAACCCGGTTCAAATCCGCACACAGCCACTAGGCTTCCTGGATGACACTCTCAGCCTCACCTACCTCACAGGGTTGTTGTGAAGACAAAAGGAAGGGAGGAACTATGTGCACCACCCTCAGCTCCTTGGAGGAAAGGTGGTATAAAAGTGTGGAAGATAAACAAACCAGCACTTGCCCCACCCTTAGCTTTTTAAAAAAGATTGTTTTAGATTTTGTAACATCTCCCACAGGTCTCCACGTGCATGCGACTAGGTGCAACCATGCGCATCATCTCCCACTGACCTTTCCTAAGAAGTGCTTCCTGTATGCCCTCGCTTCACCTTTGCACTCCAGCTTGTAGCTGTAGCTACTGGGGCTCAGGTGTTCCTCTTCTTCTTCGCAGAGGCTGCTGTCCGACGAGGTGGGCGTGCCAAGATTCTCAGGGTCCTCAATCCAGTAGCCCCCAAATTGGGGCAGGATGATGATGGGGTAGGGACTGCCTTTCTCTAAAATCTGGGAGGGGGAGAGAAGAAGACATGGAGCATGCACAGTATGAACCTCTTGGACATGACCAGAAGACACTTCCAGTTCGCACCAGCAACTTCCAGTTCTGCCTGGAGGTGTTCTGGGTGCAAGGAGGCTGCAAGTAGTCTCCCCATGCCTCAGAACACCTCTCAGACATGACTGGAAGTTGCTGGCATGAACCAGAAACACCTTCTGGATGTGATGGAAAGGCCTTCTGAGGAGGCCAGGAGGCTGCGCGTGACCTCCAGAAGCCCCCAGGTAAGTCGCTGTTACCTGTCGCTGTACTGCTTTTTTAAAAAAAAGTTCACATAGTGGTTTACAGAGAAAATCAGATAACTGAACGGCTCCCTGTCCCAACAGGGCTCACAATCTTAAAAAAAAGAAAAAGAAAAAGATTCAGAAGGAATATCAGCAAATAGACACCAGAAAGGACCAGTTGAGGACCCAGCCAAGAGGCAAAGAACCAGCAGCGTCATGCAGCCAGAGCGCTGGGCGGAACGGGTGAGCGGCAGCCCACTTGTTGCGTACCGCTCCATTTCGCCGTCTTCCCCGCCCCCGGCAAAACGGAGCGGTACGCAATGGGCGGGCTGCCGCTCACCCGTTCTATTCCTTCCGCCCAGCGTTCCGGCTGCATGACGCAGCTGCAAAGAACCCACCCCGAGGCAAAGAACGAGGAGTGCTGCCCCCTCCATGTGGTGCTGCTCACCATCCTTTGTACCGCCACACCCCTAAACCATGCCAGGCTCCATTTTGGAGCCATATGGGGGCAAGGGAGGGAGGGAGGGCCAAATACTGCTCGCCCAGCTCGCCTCTGTGAGAGATGAGCCACCACATTGCCACCCACTCCTGCTCCACCAGAGCGGCACCCAGGACATTCCCCCCCCTATAATGGTAGCACCACCACTGTGTTGTAGTATTTGTGTAAATAATAGCAGAGTTGGAGGCTCGGATAC